>BMAO01015500.1:0-17996 GCA_019973975.1 Trichonephila clavata | reverse complement strand
TGATGCATTTTACCGTATTTTGTCTAAAAATAATTAAAACGCGAGCATCTTCTAATTTCAAAGTTATATGTATTCATATAAATAAAAATGTCAATAAAATGAAAAGATTTCTCGATACGTTGTAATTATTTTGTTTTTATTTTTACCGCATGCTGCCTTTGCTCTCACTCACTCAAAAAGTATGATTATGTTTACTTTAGGGAGTTTGTTTGTATGAGAAAAAATTTTTTCTCATACTTTGGTCAATTTATAAATAATTTCTTTTTTACTTTTTCTTTCTCATAAAATATAGATGGTGACTGATTAATAACTAATTAACAATTGAATAAAATAACTAAATTTAATAAATAGTAATTTGTCTAAATCTTTTGCTAGAAATTTCGCAATACATAAAACATACAATAATAATAAATTTTAATACGAACACAGAAGCGGTTTTATATAACAGAATTATATAAATATTTGAAATTTTAAACAATAATGTACAGAATTTAATAAAAGTGTTTAGTCATGTAAATTATAAACTATTTCAAATATGGGAATCTTGTTTTATTAATACTTGAGCTTTTTTACAAGAACTATTCATAATTACTAAGAATTATTCTTTATAAAATTATATAATCATACTACTATTTCTGAAATTTGGATGCAACTAAATAATAAAATAAAAACATAAATATTATAAAACTATGTAAATTTCTTTGTAACTGAATAATAATATTATATATAATAAAAATAATAAATGTAAACAAACCAATCAAAAGAAATGAATAAAAACACACATGTCTGTATTTAGGAAAATAATGATTAAATAATTAGTAAAGTTTTTTTTGGTTTAATTCACATAAAATGCTAAGTGTTAATTAGTGCATTATCTCCAAATATGTATTGGTGAAACTATTACGGAATAAAAACTTAAAAAGTGTAGTGTTTAATAATTTCCAACGCATTGAAATTTTTTTAACTTTTACTTTTCTAACAATTAAGCTTTTTTCTGCAACCCATGTTGTTTTCGTTCGCTAGAATTTGTGATTTTGTTTCTTATGCCACCTGATTTGTGTTGAAAATCAGTCAAATGCAAACGCGGAATTAATTATCGCTTGCAGATAGTTTTAATTATCGTTTGTTAACCATTCAAAGATAATGTATTTGAAAAAGAAAATATTTATATAAGTAATTATTCTGAAATATCATCAAATGAACAACGAAGAAAATGTGAAAATAATTTGTATTTTAAAATATACAAAATTAATATAAAATTATTAAATAAATAATAAATTTATTGCCAGAAAGGCACATTTCAAAAGATACAAAGTTAAAGCAAAGTAATTACAGAAATAATAAAGTTAATGACAGAAACGCAAATTGGAATTAATTCATTTTTGAAATAAAGCTTTGCTTTTCCTAATTTTCTGTTACTCAAAGTTTTTCTGTTTGATTTCATATATATTCATTAATTATGTTTTTAATTTGATTTTTTATTTTAATGTGGTGACTTATTTATATATAATTAAAGGCTTATTGATATTTAAATTTAAAATATAATCTAAGAATATTATGATAATTTAATAAATAATTTTCTTAAAAATTTTTTAATGTGAGAGAGAAAAGGTAGAACGAAAGTTTTGACTGCAGCAAATTCTTCCACAAAAATAAATGATACAAAAATAATAAATATTCAAAATTTTTATCTCATTTAATAATTTTACTTTTTATCTCAACTAAGTTACCTGATTCATTTATTTTGATTGTAATATATTTGGCAATATTTGTGTGTAATTGCATTTGTGCATGCTAGCAAAAAGTTCTTCTACCTGATATGTATTTTATTAAATGAAAGCTTAGTGTTCCACTATAATAACATTAAACTCGTCAAATATTATTTTAAAAGACATACAAGATTTTGAATATGTATATAAACAAATTATTAAAATTATAGTTGAGTATTAACATTTAATAAGTTTTTGAATAATTGAACAAGCTAATGAATAGTTATTCATAAAATATTTACAGATTTAGTTACTCTTGTTCAAGTATTCTTGAATTAAGACACCACATATTGATTAATTAATTAATAGTTTGAGCAATCAAAAACTGAATAAAGAGCAAGGGAATCTGTGTATAGGGAACTTTATTCTGGTATTACTAAAAGTAAATTTTGTATTATTAATTTGTTTTTCTATAACCTTTAATTTAAGTCAATATTTTAAAATAATATAGGCCTTGTACTTTGGTAAGTTCTTATGTTTTGGGCGCTAAATTCAAGGGCAAAGAAAAATCCAAACCAAAAAATAATACATTCAAAACAAATAAAATGCTCCCTTTATCTGTTTCTATTATACTATTTCTATTATTATTACCCAAAATTCGTCGTTTGGGGAAATTTTTCGAAATTCATTTTATGCTTTTACCTTATAGCCCATACATTTAAGATTCCAAAAACAATCTAGTTTTATTTCTACGATATTTAGAAGCAAAGTTATTGCATAATTAGAAAACCGGAAATGGAGTTTACAAAACCGGAAGTACATCCCTACTCAAAATAATTTTAAGATACTAAATTGAAATTTTTAGAACATGTTTTATTTAGTTATATCTATGTTTTGAATTAAAATCTAATCTCTTTGTGGTTATTTATGTGCTCCATTGCTTTTTTATGAAATAAAGCCATTTATTTTTTTAAAAAATCGTGTTTTTGCATAAAATTTGACATAATTTAAAAGCTTTAGAGAGTATTACAAATCTTTTTATTCCTAACACACATAAAGATGTTATTCACGTGCGGTATAAATACTATTTGAATACATTCATTTTTATTTTCTGTAAATGCAATTATTTTTCATCAAAATTTTACTAAAAGTGACAATTGTTATAGTCTATAAAACTCTCCAGAAAACAGCAAATGTTTTAAAAAAAAGTCCGAATTAGTTAAAAATGTAACTAAAGAGATCTTGACCCATAAATATGGTGAGTTTAAAAAATTTACAATTGGTAGAATTTTTTTAATACCATATTAAAATCTTTAAATTCATTTTCTGAGAAAATATGTTTTTCAATTTTTTGCTTCACGGTAAAGTTCACTACAGGATTTCTTTTTAAGATATTGAATTGAAATTTTCATAAAATGTTTTATTTAGTTTTATCTCCGGTCTAGACTATAAGATAATCTCTTTGTATATATTTATGTATTTTATTGCACTTATTGTGAGAAAACAACATTAGTTTTTTTGTAAAAAATTGAGTTCTTGCATAAAACCATATTTTAAACACTTCGCAAAAGTATCACAAATTTTATAGCTCTAAGCACAGATAATAATATATTTTATGTAATGTATAAATATTATTTGAATATATTAATTAGAATTTTCAATACAAGCCTTAGCGTAACTGCAATTTTTCACTAAAATTTCAATCAAAATTCCCAATATATCCAAAATTATTTTTAATTTTGGGGAAATTGTACTTGATTTCCTACCTTTATGCGCCATTTCAAATTTTAAAAAAGTTTATTTAGTTTAAAATTTGTATATTTCAAAAAAAGTTCTCCAAAGGTAGACACATACCTTAAACTAAAATACAATTTTAGAGAAAACTGCATTTAGAAAAATTGTTTAAGAAAATAATATTAAAAGCAAACTGTAAAAATATTAACTAACATAATCCAAACGAAAAAAAAACAATTAATTGTTTCACTGTAAAAAAACAAAAAAAATTTTTCTAAATAATAGCCGTACAACTTTTCGGAAACTTACTGCGTTAAAATACATTTTTAAATTGAATCAACAACACATTAATACAGATAAATTATGAAAGCAATAAATACATTGTAAATATCTTAATTAACTACATGAATACGCACACAAAACATATATGTATCCATGCTTTTTGTGAAGAGATGATAAAGCAGCTGAAAATTAGTAGAAATTTTTACATATTACATCAATTTATAGAATTCCGTTAAAAATGTATGCCCTTCATTTTTTTGACGTTTAATTCTGTTTGTCCTATTATCTTATACCCTTTTGTACTTTTCGAAACTACACTTCTCTCGAGAGATTTTCCTTCATTTTCTTGTTTTGTTTAGAACCATCACTTTCCAATTTCATATAAATAATTGAGACATTACGAAAATGGCTGTACGCCAGCTTTTCTCTGTTTATTGCTTCATTTATTATTCCGAAGAAAGGGTTTTAGTCTCTGTTTTCAACTTCGTGAGTGAAGATCTAAAACACTGATTTTTCTAGGATGCTGTCCATTGAAGATATATGACCGAACCCGCCTTGTAGAATGTATACAGTATTGTATTAAAATTAAATATTGGCTTCGTATAAATTTTTAAACAATCTTGCATGTTAGTTTAAATTTATTCCATAACTATCTAAGAATATTACACTATGTAATGATTTGTCTTTTATTCTCACGCATCTTTGTAAAATTTGATGTAATTAAATTATTAATATCATATTAATCATTTTAACAGTATTATACAGTCGGCTCTCCCTAATTCAAACCTTCGATAATACGAACCCTTCGCTTATTTGAAGTATATGCTCTGCCCCTAACTAAACTCTTGATATTTCGAACTAAATAATACGCTTTGGTACACTCGATATTTCAAAGTAAAATCTGTGGCTGGTCAGACTACAACACGCGATAATTCGAAGTTATCACATAACTTTGAATATTCACTATCATATACAGTCCTGTAGTAAACAGGTTGGAGCTTACATGTTTTGTGTTATATTGCCTCTGCGTATCTTCTCTGTAACGTAGCCCATTTGATAACCATCTGTCTGCCAGCCCTTTTTTGTGTTTCCCGGTTCCTCAGGTAAAAATACACTTTTATTGATATTCTTCTTCAAGTGGAGAATACCGGCCGCAGTTATCAGCTGCCCATATCTTTCATTTAGAACGTAGCTTTGCTACACATATGTTCAGATAGGATGGTCTGCTATTGTGAAGAAGAGATGCGAAGGATTGTGTATTTTACGTCGTAATAACATGACGATTTATGACTTATCTGTGTGACTTTATGGCATGTGGCACAAACATAGGAATGGGCCAGACTGTATCATACCTTGAAGAACCAATGGTGTTGGGAACAGTGTCTAAGGAAACTGAATGCGAAATGATTTTATATTTGGAACAGATTTGTATGGGGAGTGGAAGTCTCTTGTTCAGGAGGTTAACAAAGAATTGTTTTCCTAATCTCTTGATAATTCGAAGTTTTATATCGGACCCTCCAACTTCGAATTATCGAGAGTCGACTGTTTATAGTTATTTGAAGTGTTGTAATTTTACCTTCGTGTAAAATACAATAATTGTAGTTGTTACAATTTAAACCTCTCTCCACGATATGAGCGTTGTTTAACCCTCCGCTAGGCATACTTTAAAAAGTCCCATCTATAGGCGTGTGGCATCTCTCAGATGCATCATCTCATATTTATGTTTGAAGATGATTTAATAATTTTATTGGTGAGATTTGATATTAAAATATATTTGACATAAAGTAATACTTAAAATAGAATCAGAAATTGATGTACTTATACAAAAAACATCAGAAATATAATAATTACTTAACAGCGTGTCACCACTGTTTACATTTTAAGATGCCTTGTTGCAGTCAGCACAAATCACATCACAATGTTCAAGGGTCTGCCAAGAGAGATCAGCTCCTTCTTTTCCAAGTTCCGGATATTGTTTCTCTTGGTATTTTGTCTAGAATAGGGCGTATATCAGATATTTCTTCAATCCTCAGTCAAAATGAACGAAGCTTGTGAATGTTACACTCAGACCTTCTTCGCAGGTGCTTTTTCAGAAGTTCGTGACCTAGTTAACCAAGGTTTGTGCGCAAGGAGCTGAGTGATTTTGGTTCCTATATAGATATTTTTGAAGTTTATTCCTGCTACATTGAAGATTGAAAAAAAATACATCACTGTCTAAGTGTGTGCCATCCCTTAGATGTATCGCAACTCCCAGCAAAAAAACACAAAAAAAAATATCAAACAGATGTTATAAAATGCTTGTTTCGAATTATTTTCAAAAAATACTATGCTATTTTACAAGTAAAAAATCAAAATTAACAAAAAAGTACAAAGTCATAAAAACTGCTCGCGGTGCTTCTATTACATTCATGGCCCCTTTTACTCGTAATATGAATAAATTACCCTCGTCCTTGACACTGAATCTTAGAGTGACTGATAAAAGACAGATAGAAGAAGAGGCGTGCTCCGACCCTCCGTATGGACGCAGCACCAAAACTTTTTTTTTATAATGCATCTGAGAGATTTGCTCACCTAACGGAGGGTAAAGTAGCAATTGATATTAATTATTGAACGGGGATCAGAAAAAAGTAAAAATATTAAAATGCCAGCGTTAAACACTCTCTGGTTTTAAAAAATGCATATTATACATATTCATATCTTACATAAATATTATTTATTGTGACGTAATATGTAATGTAATACTTTTAAAACTAAAATAAACTGTAATATTTTTAAACTATTAATGTTAAATCAAATTAAATAATTATTTAATAATCGGAAGAATATTTTAGTTTTTCCTGTAGCGTAAAAATTTTCATAGACTATACGTTTATGACACACCTTAAATAGTTGTAGAAAACTGATACAGTTAAAGATAATTGTTTTAGTGAACAATTTTATTCATATTTAACATTTTTAAAGAGGAAAATGAACTAATAATTATTAATCCATTATAATTAATGGCTTGATAGATAGCAATACTGATGTTTTTCTCTTTATATTTAATACAAATGCAAGTTGAAAGTCCACTAAGAAGTTATTCTTCGGATAAATATATTCCTAGGCCCCATAAATTAAAGCACTTGCTTATCGATGTTACGTAAAGCTTTTAATTTTCATATTTAACTAAAACTGTTTACAGTGACTGTAGCTTGGTTCAAACAAAATTTTTATATTTATAAAGGAAACCAGCAAGATGTTAAGCCTAATTTAACATAATGCAAATTAAATTAGACAAGATATGAAAAAATACATGATTTAGTAAATTAAGTATACACGCGCGCTTCATATTATGGATAGATTTTTTAAGTGAAAAATTAATGAAAGTAATCTAACAGTGTGATTGTAACTTTGAATTACGATTCATCGAATCAAAGAAAAATTATATTTGTATTATATAAAAGCAGTGTTTCTAAATCTTTCAAAGTAGGTAAGGCAATTTCCAATGATAATTTTCCTCGTACCCCCCTTGGTACAATAATAATGTACTATGAGTACATTATTAATGCATCTAATAATAATGTACTATCAGTGTAAATGTGTCAGAAGATATTTCATTTCGATATTTTCAGGAAAATAATATATTTTTAAAATAACCTTTTATTTTCAAATTTTCGATATGCTTGCGCACCTCACGTAGGGTTATCACACTCCCCCACGTAGGGTTATCACGCCTCCCCAAAGGGCTTCCCCGCAGTTTGAGAAACGCTGTTAAGGGTCCCGTAGACAGAAATTCCAACTCTAAAACGATGAAAGCGCCCTCTTCTGGGAGGGGGAATGGGCGTTTCTAAAAGAAAGGCCAAATACTCATGAGTACTGGTCTTAATGATCGGAGGTAAATAGTTCCTTCATAAAAGATAAATTATATGCCTTTTTTTCTTAATTTTCAATAATTTTTGACTTTGAAATAAACATTTTTTTCAAGCTATTATTTTTCCAAATTTGCATTTACTTGATCCCATTTTCTGATGATTATGTTCTGACAGCTGTCATGATGAAAGAAAATGACGTCACAGAATCATACAAGCCTCTTCTACAACAGTTGAGAGAGGGATTCTAAGTGCAAAGAGAGCTCGAGACAGGAAATCCTTCCCCCCTCCTCTCTTTCGCCTTCTATTTTTGTTCGTGGAGGGTCCAGTTTACAACCAACTGAAGACTATTTATATGACAACTGACCCCTCTTTTACTGCCCACCCCATGGCAGTTTTCAATTACATGAAAACTGTGCCCGACATTCTAGTTGTACAAAGAAACTGCTTTTTTACGCTGTTTCGTTTCTGTTTTGAGGAACATTAGTTTTTCATTTGAATTTTATAAAAATATAAGTTTTAGTTAAGGCAAAAACCTTTATCTTATCTTTAACCTTTATCTTTACCTTATTATATATATATATATTTCTGTACATTCAAAACAATTTTCTGTGATATACTTTAATACTAAATTGCCTCAAAATCCTTTTTTAAACAATTTAGTGACAAGAGAAATTTATAAAATTAATGGAATGAATAGTGTAATGTGATTTAAGTTATTCTCTTTCCTGAAATATTTCAGGTCAGTTCTTTATTTCCGATTCAGTTCAATAATTTTATTTAAAAGCGGTTTAAGACATTTAACAAAAAAAATCTTATATAAATTTAATAAAGTACAGTGGCGTAACTACCAATGGGCTAGGTAGTGCCGTGCACAGGGCCTTTGAGCTCAGGGGACCCTCACGCCTTGACCACCAAGCAAGTCCAGCTTGCGATAATTTCTCCCATAATTGAGGTATAAATATAAAAGATTGTTACATAGCTGTAATCATGGCAACTCCATTGAAAGTAATTTCAAACTTGTAAGGAATTCCCCTAAATTCTTTCCTTTGTTTGTGTATAGTGTTGCTAATTTTACTTAAAAAGTTTATATTATTTTTCAATTTTTTTCATTTTTCTAATCTTTACTTGAAAGTAAACATCAAGTTCCATGAAATGTCTTACCATACATCTAAAAAAAACTACACAGGAAGCTATTTCTTCTTGGTCATTTTATTTTTTATAACAATATGATTCATAATAAGCTATTTTCCTATTTCAACGTTTCGCAATCTGGTATCTGCGACAGACTGATGTAATTTTGACCCCCCTCCTCTGTTTTTTCGTGTGTTTTATTTTAAATAATTATAATAATTTTGTATTATATTTTCTTGTTTGTGTATATTCCTTTTATCATTTCCTGTCTATCACATGTCAAATCGAACCTGGGTAATCACTAAATTCACAGGGAAACTCATATGCATACATGTAAGTATTTTGTAGCTTTGCTTTCCTATGTTCTGCAGAGCATGACACAGGGCTGATGTGAATCAGCTTTGTATATATATATATAAAAAAATACTCTAATATATTTTAAATTAATAAAAGTCCACCAATATTCTCTTTTTTTGCACCAAGACCTTTGGATACCTAGCTACGCCACTGATAAAGTATATTGAGTATTGGTTTTGGGACCCACACGATTTTTTGGAAGAACAGTTTTAGTGTTGGAATTTCTAATATAAATACAGTTACAAAAAAAAGGAACGAGTCTTACAGTAGTCGCGTATGATGTGTAACATTTGACACGTTATCCTGGTAAATACGCAATAGTAACATAAATACTGAAAAAAATTAATCGGGTATGATTGGAAATAATTTTCTATCGAATAATTTTATCTTTAATGAAAATTTTATTTAATTAACACAAAGAGTCATGTAATTTTTTTATCAAAAATAAATATTCTTGTTCAATTTGGGGAAGACACACACACAATAGACTTATGATGACTAAAATATGACACATATACTTGAGATTTTAAAGTATTTAATAACCTTTGAAAAACAACGTCAATAACAGTACCACTGTTAGTTGTCGATATATTTCGGTTTGTGTTCATTTCGAGCTTGAGCTCATCATTCAAAAAAGCTATGAGCGGACAATCGTAAAGTTACCTGACTGACAAACAGATTTGGTAAAGCAGTAATTGGTTCGGCTGTTTGTTTCTGAGAGATTTGTGTTCGTTGCAAAAAAAAAAAAATTCCTGCTGCATGGAGTTGAATTTTGTGCAATTCTTTTCGGCTCTACTCCTTCAGTTTTTAATTTTTTTTCTCACGTTTCTTTTGTCGAAAATCTCGCATACATTCTGCTTTGGATTTACTCGTCTCGGCAAATCACAAAATCATTTTAAAGTTAATGTATTCCAGATTTTAATTTCAATTAACTTTTTTCACCAATCATACTAAATATTTTTCTTATTTATCACATTAATGTTATATTTTTAATATCACAAACAGAAACCAGCAATATATTTAAAAAAAATAATAAGAATTTAAATCAGCATTTAAAACCGTGGAGGATTATATACCATAATAACTAAAAACGCGAGATTCCCAACTTCAAAAAAGGTCATGAATAATACAAAGAAACTGTAAACTCAAGTGTCATTCTCGCTATCCGATCTTGGCTTAGAACAGGGATGGCCAACTCAAATGACCTTGCGGGTCACTTCGGAAAAACATTATAATCCTGCGGGCTGCCCAAACAAAAATTATATATCTTTATATTATATTTAGACCCATCACAAGCATTTATAAGAATGGAATTTAAAACGGAATGAATTATTATTGATTTCATTATTTTTCATCTATACAAGCGTAGATAATTTATAATAATAATGCAAGGATCAAATATGTCTAATTCTAGCAATAGGCAGCGCGATGGAGTTACAGGAATCGAGTGTGACGCTGCGCTGCAATACCGTACACTTCTAAGAATGTATTAAAATAAAAGAAAGGGAATAAAATACAAACAGTTATGAAGTATATTTGTTACAAAACACTACATTAAAAACAAAAATAATGTACAAAATAATCATATTTTGTAATGAATCTCGAGGGCCGCAAAATTATTCAAGGCCGCTGGTTGGCCACCCTTGGCTTAGAATTACAAAGTCTGTCGCAAATAACATGTATGGCTCTAGATCAGTGGTCTTCAAACTTTTTCAACTCAAAGAACCCTTTGAACTTGAAAGTGTTTTTGTGGAACCCCTAGAACTAGAAAGTGTTTTCGTAGAACCCCTAGAACTAGAAAGTGTTTTCGTAGAACCCCTAGAACTAGAAAGTGTTTTCGTGCAACCCCATTCCAATCAGAATTTTCCGGGACTTTTGGGGAAAATCTCTATAGTTCCTCAGATGTCAAACATTCAAATTGTGGAGTGAGTGAGTGAATATTAACGTCACACTGTTCAGCTACACGAGAGCTTTTGGTAACGGACCTCGTAATTTGAACCAAGTGATGGGGATGACACCTGAGATAGCACCTCATCTCCTAACTACCACACTAAAGGAAGGACGTCTGAGCTCTCGACAGATTTAACGTGCATCACGCCCCTACACTGTGGGTCTTTAGTGGTGCTGGGCTTGAACTTTAAAATTGTGGAACTATTTGCCTGTATTTGTACTTGCAGTGCATTCTTCATAGCGCATTAACTTAGAATTCATTTTGAAAAAAAAAAAGCATTGATGAGTTATCTTGAATAATATATGAAACACATGTATAAATGAAAATGCAATATGTAGATACTGCTTTCCAGACAGAAATTTAAAAAAAAAACTCTGCAATGTTATTTCTAAGTTGAATTTTCAGTGAAGGAAATAAAAATGGAATAAAAACATCAGTAGCAATAGTAAATAAATTAATTGAAATTTATTTGTTTTAAGAAGAAACTATTAATGTTACTAAAAATATTCTTAAAATTATGGAAAACTTTCTGATTTATTTTAAATCAATGGTATTTCATCTTCGGAATATTTGAATCTTATTTAAAATGCGATGATCAATAAATCCATTTAGTATGTGGAAACTTGCACAATATTTGAAATGAACAGCGGAACAAGAATTTAGAAAAAAGTACACACTTTTCTTTCCAATTCCTGAAATTCTGTCCTATATTCTTTTTCGTTTAGCCGAAAGAAATATTTCTTTGAAGCTGCGATGATGATCCATTTTATTTAATAACTGAAATAAACTGTGCAAAATAAGTTTTAAAACAGCTGATATTCAAATAACTTAAACTTGGGGAAAAAACACATGAATTTCGATTTCGGAGATATGTAATAAAAGAATCAAAAACTGATTCACTTTATCCTGACGATTCAAATGCATTTAATAAAAAAATTGTTCATTTTAATTATTAATAAAATATAACTTATTTAGTATATATAAATAATTCTAAGAAAGGTGGAATAAAAAAACAGAGGATAGCTTTTTGTACAAAACGTATTTGTAGTTATTTTCAAGCACAGACTCAAACTTTCCTAAGAATGATGTAATTGTAAACAGTATCTTGAATGCCTATAGATTCTTAGAAAACAAGACCCATTTGGGGGGGGGGGGACATCTCTGTTACACAATCCACGGAAGTGTCATAAATTACCACCTTTCACCAAGGGAACGCAGGGAAATTTCATGTATCCTTCCGCAAGAAGGCGGAGTTACAAGTTTACTTTCCCTCATTCCAAATATGCAATGCTGACTTATTTAATTACTCGCAAATAAATTAGTTTAAAAAATTTTAAAGTATATGCGTTTGTAAGAGCATAAAAAAATAAAGGATTTCCTCTTTTTAACTTTTTTTTATCCGATAATTGAAAATATTTTTATGATCGTTTCAACGCACTAAATGTAAATTTTCAAGCTTTTAATAAATATTTAAAAATATTTAGAAATTTTTTTAAAAAATCGAAATCAAGAGATATATTAATTTTTTTTTTTTATCTTTAGGACGCATTTTGTTTCATACAGTTAAAAGCAATACCTTAGACGTCGATTGAATTATAAGAAACTCCATAGGATTAACATTACACTCGGGTTTCGTGGTGGCGTGTCACCGGGAGCCTTACAGAACATATGGGTGATATGCGAAAGTTTGGTATTGTTCAAGAATTGGTAAATGTCGTGATTGTTCTACGGAAGAAAGATCATGCTTCTGTTAGATTTCTAAAATACATAAAGAAATAACGATACCTTTGGTATTGATATATATACATATATACATATATAAGTTGATGTTTGTGAGAATAACCTCGTTTCACTCCAACACCTTTCAACCGATCACTATGAAAATTGGCACGTACATGTATTTTTTTGGGGGGAGGCAAGGTTTCTATGATATCCTCGTTGTTGCAGGTCCCCACCAGGTGGCACTACAGCATATCAGCTTTTTCACAGTTCAATCAATTGCCAAATTGCCAACATGGTCGCAAAAAGTGTTGGCAACTTGGCTCTATTGTCAACATTTCGCTATGTTTCCATTGAATCGCCATTATTATGTGAGAAACGCAATTGTTTGCGAATATTATAATTTTAACACAAAATAAATACAGAAGAAAGTTATATTAATGTATTACACATTGAAACATAAATTATTTACACTATTTTAAGCTTTCATTACACACAATTTGCAACAATGTGTTATTTTGGCTGAACACAGATCAGCTTTGGAAGATGTTTTCAAAAATCAACCAATAAGAAGGTCACGAGACGTTATAAATAAAAAAAAATCATTTTAATCAGCTATTAGATCTACAAACTTAAAATTTAACAAATAAGCTCTTTTTTATTCAACTGAGATATGCAAAAAACATTTTTTTTTTTTTTTTTTTTTTTGCAATTCACGTAAAATTAACTCATTAAAAACTTATTTATTCTTTAATCTGTATTGTTTAGTTTTTCAATTCACCCGTGAGAAGGACGGGTATACTTGCTAGTTTAATTATAAAAATTAAATTAGTCACCTATTGTTAAAATAACGTACAAATATTTCTCACTAGTTTACTATATAATGCACGTAATTTCAATATAAAATACTTCTATTTAATTATTTTTTAAAGAAAATAATAAATATTCCCTTCTAACTTGAACTAGACAATATAATGTTTCGAAACTTATATATAAAAATATTCTTGTAAGAAATAGTCATGAATTACCTCCCGGGGATAAATCTTTAAAATGAATGATTCTGTAGACATTTTGTTCGAATTTTATAAATGGTATGTATCCATTGTTTGATTCATTTTGAAACTGCAGGGGATGCAGAACTAATAGAATCCCTACACTAGTAGTAAGATAGATTCCACTCACTCTGGATTGGCTACATCATAAATCTTGTTAATGTTTTTCGAGTAAAAAGTAAATGCAATGTTATGAATTATAAATTGTTCTATGAAATCTTCGGTTTTTTACAGTAAAATAGTCTAAAACGCCTATAACTCAATTTTTCTGCCACATGACACGTGAGAGCTTACGTTTTCTTTCTTTTTAACATTAACTATCATCTTTGAAGTATTTTTCAGAAAACATGAAAAGTAATGTTTAGATAAATGAAAAACCCTCAAAAATACTATTTGTGAACAACTGTAAATGAAAGGAGATGCACAACAGAACATTGAGAATGTTATTGATATTTCAAACTGAAGAGTAAGTAATAATTAGTCGTAAGGTATGTGTGTGTGTGAAAGAGAATTGCGCCAAAATGAAATTAATCAAAATAATTTTTTTAATAAAGCATTTTAAAACCTTTATCTGTGTGTTGATAATTAGTATATTTATAGAAATTGATTATTTAATTATTTGCGTAATTCATACATAACGTGAAAGTCTTTTTAAACAAAAAGAACAGTCTTATTTATAGGTGGACTTTTTTTTTTGATGTAGACAATACTTGGCCTAGTACCACACCGTTATATCTACACTCAGATTTAGTTGTAGGTTCTTTGTTGTCAAAAAAGATTTCTTTACTTTACTAGGCAAATAAAATCTTCTCATTTTGTAATGGCAAACTTTTATTTAGACTTGATAAAACCAGATATCGCATGAAACTAAAAATATAGTTATAAATATAGCACTATGCATTACCTTTTATTTTTTGCCCATTTTTGTCTCAGTCCTACAGTGCATTAAAAATTGTTCGTATATTCTCTCTTCTGCTATATATATATATATATATATATATATATATATATAACTGTTTTATTTATTTAGAAGGCAGCGCCGTGTGTACCGTATTAGTAGTATAAATCGAACCTTATATATACACTTCTTCATTTCATGGTTATATGAAGACCTAATTAAATTTATCTTGCAGGTAAAAAGTTTCTGTAAGAATTTTCATCGAATAATCCTTCTTCTACGGCGTACCAATACACCACTTTCCTATTATCAATTAATAATGCATCGTAAAAATAACCAATATAAAAAATATATATGAATATCTAAAATTTCTGCAATGTACTTCAGCACATGTATACTGTTTCAGATTTCTTGGTCGATACTGTTTTCTTAATTTATTTATCTCTTTCGCAATCGCTGTTTTCTTAAGACAAATTTTAATGGTAAAGTCCAAACAATATTTGAAACAATACATTTTCAAGGAAATACTTCCTTCAAGGGTCTTCTTCGACATCTTAATTTATCTAGTCAATATATTTATTACTAATTTCGTGAATAAGAACACATATAATTATTTTAATAGATTCAAGTGAAAATTTATTATAAATAACAAAGTTATATTTATTAGAATCATTTTAAACAGTCCTGACGCAGTTCAGTTTGTTTTATTTATTTTCAGCTTATTGTAAATGGTTATATTCAGAACAATATTTAAGAAAAAAAATCTTAAAACTCAAGAGTTCATTAGAAAAGCATCCGTTTTTTATTGTTGAATCAGTTTTCTTTTATTTTTAACATAAAAAAATAGTATTTTAGAAAAAATAACCTTTTTTACGTTAAAAAAAAAGACCAGTTTTCTAAAAAAGAACATTTATTAACATACGTCATTTTTTGTTAGTTTAATGAATTAATACTGATGAACCCACAAGTAGGTAACGTAAAAAATGAAATATATTAGTACGGGATGAAAAATCAGAAATTGAGCACTGTCTTCACTCATGTCTAAAAAAATACTTAAGAAGCCAAATTTAATACCACAAAATTAGTTTAAAGGAGTACAAAAAATACCTCATTCCTACCTAGACAAAATTTAGCTAATTAAAGATTATTTATGATGAAAGAAAGAGACAAGGGTAACACATTAACTCTAATGAAGTAAACGTCAATTTGTCAAACGACATCTCTTCTCAACTTTGACAAAATGATAGCGTTTCCGATTTATTATTACGCCATTTTTTGCCTTCCGATTTTTAAAAGGAGCGACTTTTCCCATCATGCGTAAACTAATTAATGGACTGTTCTTTTTCGTTCGAAGCCATTTTTCTCAATGGCATCAAAAAATAAAATGAATGCTTGAGAAACTTGATGAAAAAATGAAGACTCTGAAAATGAAAGCAAGAGAGGGAAAAAAATATTTAAGCATGTCAACTTACACGGAAATGCATTACTTACAAAAATGTTCCTGGACAGGGATTTAGCATGCCTGAATTGGCAACGAAATGGAGTTTGAAATGACACATTTTTCCTTTTTTTTTCGTTCTTACGGAATAATGTCAATATTTTTATTTTTTTTCCCAGTTTAGATTGAAGGCTGAAAGAAATGTCCAACAAATCTCATGCATTTAATTAATTTTAGCAACTTGAACATAAAGTTATTTATCAGTTTAATTGCGTTCGCAGGTGTTAGATAAAATAAAATCAGATTTTTTTTTTTTGGTATGATCGTACTTGTGTTCGCTAGTTTCGTTTTTTTTTTAACTGTCTGTTAAATTTTATAAATTTCTTTAAGATCCAGATAATTAGAATAGAATCGTTAATGATTCGTTTATTTTAAATTAAATAAGGAAATCTGACGTGTGGGAGGACCGTGATAAACGCTAAGTGTTTTTGTAAAATGTAGCTTTTTAAAAACAGTTTCTTAACTCTTTCTTCAATTAAATTTCGAAGAATGTTCATGAACTATATTTTAGTTTTCTAAAAAAGAATTTTTATTTTAAACTAAAACAGTTATTTTTTTTTTTACTGTTACTATCTGATAAATATTTAATAGCTATAAAACAATGTAAAAAATTAACAAGCATTATCTTAACGCTTGTATTTTTAACAAAGTGTTTTTATAGTAAAGGGCTTCTTTTCAACTTCGAAGAATATATAAGTATATATTTATTCCCCTTTTACAGAATAATTATTTGAAATTTCTTTAATTTGCGATATTTTTGCATATTTTCAAAAGATACATTTCATGGACAAATGGCTCATGACAAGTTACCATATGTCTTTATCTCATGACATAAACTGACTCGTGCAAATGCCGAGACTCAGAAACTTCTTAAGGCATGGGTTAACTGGGTCCGGGATCAGGGCCTCGACACAATAGGGGCCTCATACTCATTCTCGAATCAACCTTAATAAGATCATATTTCGAATAATTTCAACGGTCAAATATTATTTCCAGGTCTATTCTCCAAAAAACTGTGAATTTTGGACGATACGTCCACTGACTATATGTCATAACCATCGTGCACATACAGGCATAGGCCTATTACCATACACCGTCAAAAGGCGGCAGTCAGTCAAGCTGATTTGTGTGATTGTAAGTCATTTACATTTATTTGTTTCGGGTTCTTTATTGGAGTATTTGACAACTAATGCTATGCACTGTCTACTTTTATAGATCATGGTTGGGGCCTATAATTATATAGAGGACCAGGGCCTATATTTGAGTAGGGGCCGGATACCTACTTTTCAGTAAGGGCCTAGGCCCTCAAGAAGTCTTAAGACGTCCATGCCGAGACTGCGTTTTTTCTTCCAAAAACTACCAAAAAATAAAAACCAGTGAGTAAGCTGACTTGAAAATAGAAATACTGCAATTTTCAAACATGTCTAAATCGAAATTTTTTCCATATAGTTAAAATGGATACAATATTTTCCAAAGAAACTGTTTAGAAGTAAAACACTGATGATGATAGTTTAATTTTTGCTATTCTTATCTAATGTTAACATGCTTAATGCATTAGTTTTTGGCTTCTACAATATTTGTGCTAGACATACTTTGGAAATTAAGCGGAAAGAGAAATTCGTATACGACATACTATAGTCGACATATATGTCATGATTTAAAGAAAAAATCTAACTTTAAGAGCAGTATATGTATTTAGATATCCCATTGAGAGAATGTGAATTTTAAGAGCTATTCGAAAACACGGATTATATGACATTTACTTTGAAGAAGCTGTATGATTTTTTTTTTCTTAAAAGAAAATTCATTAAAAT
>BMAO01015499.1:0-33411 GCA_019973975.1 Trichonephila clavata | reverse complement strand
AATTTTGATTTCTCATATGAAGGAAGGTGACCCTGATAGCCTTGTGGTTATAGTCAAGAATTCTTGCCGGTGTGCCAGGAGTTCTAGCCCTTGTGCAAATAAAGACCCTCTGTATAGAGGTCTTTAATGGCCTCTGATTCTTTCTTTGTTAAATAAGTTGTAGTTGACTTAGAAGTGTGACTAGAGTCTTTGTCCATATAAAACTCAACTTAATCAATGTTCTTTCCATATAAAGGTAGAATTTCTTCTTCAGAAGTTGTGGCTCTAAAATATTCTACTGATGGCAGAGTGAATTAATTTTGGTTGTACTTGAGACTTTTTTTATTTTTAATTTGTTCGTGTTAGAAAATCCTGAAATTATCATGAGTCCCTTTGGAAACTCTACTGTACACTGATGAAGTCATTTCATACAGTCATTTCCATCAGAAATGAACTATAGAAAATTGGGTTTTTTGTTAGTTTCTTAAATATACCCAAGACTCATTGAATGTTACCTTAAATTTTTATTTTTTAGCAGCTAGGTCTTTTCCATATAATTTTCCATACTTGTTTCGCTCTCAGTAATATGTATTAAAGAAATAAGACGAACTTTAGGTTGAACGATTTGTTTTATCTTTAAATCCTTGTGAATTATTTTAATTTCAGTTCTGGAAGACATTATTAGTTTCGATGCAATGAATCTTTGAGAGTTGGTGGATTTTCATTTATGATTGGAGACATCGCTTTCTTGATAGTTGCCTGCGCTTCTTAGGACGAAGTTTCGTAGTCATTTTTTCATTTTTACTTTCTGCTAGACGCTTTTTCCTTTCAAATTTAATATATTATAAATACCTTTGATTAAAATGCAACAAGAGAAAATTTTGCACCGCTTTTTAATTTGTTGGTACGAGTATTTTTTTTTAAAAGCGTAATTACGTAACCTTCGATCCATCTATCATTTTTGGAACCATTTTTAAAATAAATCTTTTATTTTACGTTTCCATCAAGAAAATCTTAGCAGACGATTATTCTAAAATGTCAAAGTTTTATCTCAAAATGCAAATGAGAAAATGAATTACAAAATCATTTCCATAAAGTGTCAACAGCCTTCTGTACTGATAGCCATTATTTTCTAAATCAGTGGTCACCAACCGGTGGACGCTAGGGTTTTTGAAAAACTTTTGATAATCCGCAGAAAAATTGGAACATACTTATATTTCAGGAAATTCAGTCTCAAAAATGGCGAGTAGCAAACGTTTTACGGAAAATGGATTATACCTTTTTAGAAACTTTAATTACTCTTTTTGGAAAAATTCTTTCCAAGCTTAGTGACTTTGTTGCTACTTATTCTGGTGTTTCTCTCGATATTTGAAAGAGAGAGTTGGCAACCATGATTAATTGACGTCATGCCACTTTAGTTTGTTTATACAGGTTTTTATTACTTTTTGTGACGTTCTTGTTCAGTAATATGGAAATGTAAATAGAGACGTAAATAAGTGTCAATATAGGTATAGCAGTAAATATTAGTAGGCCAACGAATATATTAATATTTCAAAGACCCAGTAACGACAACTATGGAATTCGAAGTCTTTATTGAATGTACGGCGTTTCTTTATAGAGAGAACACTGGTACAACGTGTTACAATGCTTTTAAACAGGCAAAAGAGCCCCGACTTAGAGGGACGATGATATTTAAATAGGGAAAGTCAAAAGAGGTAGCGAACAGGCAAATTTCTCAAATGTCATGATTTATGGGCTTTTCCTGGATTACTAGTTCTGTGTTTCTATACAGAGCGTATTAAGTCTACAGGAAAGGTTCAATATCTGGAGGGGAAAGGATGATGAAATATGGCATTCATTTTGCATCATTCAAGTTTTACGTTAAAGGTTACGAATATAAATATCTGCGTTTTTATATTACATATATTTAGTCATTCAAGAAGCTCTAAAGGTCGACGATCGCTTCTCTAAATAGTCCTGCATTTATATCTTTTATGTGTTATCAGTGATGAAATTCTCTAGAATTTTTTTTCTTTCTTTTGGCTTTGAACTAAAATTACGAGCAAGTTGCTTCATTTTGATGTTCCTTATGATTTTCTTTGTATAACCATTTAAAACCGATAAAAAGAATAACTTTTTCAGCACTATAACTTTTACTCTCCTTTTGATTGATAATGAATGCAAATAAAATAAATTACACATTTAACTTCTATCAAAAGCTAGAATTTATTATATTTTTTTGTAAAATCACTGCTGGTAAAACAAATCATATACATGTTTGTTAATATAAAAAATGATTTGTTGTATAAAAAGGTTTAGCCTTAATATTTTACTTCATATCTGTCAAACAACAACTGCATTTAAAATTTATACCAAAATCTTTCTGTCAAACGTGATCTACATTTTTTTCCCTCTTTACTTTTACAAATTGAAAAGAAATTCGAAAAAAAAAAAATTCTTGGGAGATTTTTATTATGTTCTTCCTTCCTTCAAGGAATTGTAGGAAATGTGAGATTTAGCTCCGAAGTAAACTTCCTGATGCGTAAAACCGCTTATCTCCTGTCTGACGGCTGAAGAGCAGTGAATCTGAGTATGAATGCGTAAGAAAGTAGTTCCTCACAGAAATATTATTTATTCCTTTACCTCACTTGCTTAAATGTATTCAAGCCCTTGAGACTATTTTTTTTATTATGCTATGTCTGAGGCTTGGATTTGGCAAGGTGGAAAAGTTGGAGGTAAAGTTTTCAAAAAACTGCTGGAATCAAATTTTCCTTGAGTCGCATAATACGCCTGAGGCGGATTTAGATATATTCGAGAATTTTTTTTAGCCTCCCAGATGTCGTTATTGACGAAATTCTATTTTGTGAGTGTGTGTGTACCGAAAGCTCAACATTTGTCCATGTTGATGGGTTTATTTTTTTAATTTCAACAGTTTTCGCAGAAGTATTATTTGGAATATGCCTTTATTGGTTTTTAGCTTTCCTTTTTCTTTTAATAAAGCTGATGTAGTAAGCTTCAGCCAGAAATTACTTTGAGCTATGTTGATTTAAAATCATTTGCTAAATGATTCAATTTTCAGAAATAAAAAAAAATAAAGTATCTGTAAAACAACTCAACTTTTACGATGTAAATTATTGAAGCTTTAGTACTTGCTTTAGTTTGTGGAATGATATTCTAGTTCTTTTTAAACTTAGGATCTAAATTTAATTAAATCAATATCTGAAAATATTTTAAAATGTACCACCAAAAAATCATCTAGATGTTCTAAATTCTAAATACATTAAATTATTTTAAAAAATTATATTGTATATTTAGTAGATTTAATTTGTGAAATGATAATCCATCTTGTGATGATAATCTAATCTAAATTTAATGAAATATATCTGAAAGTGTTTCAAAATGTACCACAAAAAGAACATCTAAAAACTCTTCATTTTAAGTTCATTACTTTAAATTATTTTTATATTTATGTTTCATATACCTATGATTTTAGAACGTTTTAAAGTATAAAGTATTTGGGAGAGGGTCTAAAAATAATCGGAATCGAATTCTTATGCACGCAGGCGCTGTAGTTATGAGTCGTGCAGTTAGGTGGTGTGAGTTGCAGGTATCTTGTGACCGTTAGTTAGTTGATGTCAGTTTTAGTTAAGTGGATTGCTTGTGGTGCTCTGTTGTGTGTGTCCCTGTTTCAACTCTTTGGAATTAGTGAGATGGTCGACCACAAAAACAAAGATTGTGTGTGAAATTTTGCTTTCTGTTGGAAAACTGCAGCCAAGACCATTGGGATGCTTCGCCAAACATTTAATTGTGATGTTTTGGGAAAATCACAGGTCTACTAATGGTTTTCCCTTGCAAAAATGACAACATTTCAGCTGAAGACAGGCCTCACCCAGGTCATCCTTCGATCAAGAAGACGAAAGCAAATTTGTTACTGATGAAAATTGTTGAAAAACGGTACAAATTTTTGAAGAAACGACCGTGTCTGGGAGCATGTTCACGACAATGCTCTAGCCCACACAGCTTTGATGGTTCGACAGTTTTTGCCAAACAACAACATGGCATTTGTGCCTCTTCCACCCTACTCACTCGATTTGTCTCCGTCAGACTTTTTTTTGTTTCTATACTTATGATATAATTAAAAGGAAAGCGATTCAGGGAAGTGGTGGATGTCACTCTAACAGCTTTGATCAGTATTCTGCCTCAACAGTTCCATAGCCGTTTTGAGCATTGGAAAAGGCTTTGGGACAAGATCATCAATGCACTTGGAAAATATTTTGAAGACAACTTTTGTAACGTTCAATAAATATGCAAAATAAATAAAATAAATTCAAGTTATTTTGGTGTCTTCTTCTCGTATATATCATGGAATATGCCAAAAGTGGAATGAATGTGTATGAACAATAATATAAACCAACAAAACGCATAAGAATTTTTAATAAAAGAAGATTGAGATTATACATTATAGTTGACTCAAGACAGTACAATTGTTGATTTTAAAACATAATTTTACATTGCTGGCCACCGTAAATGCAACACCCTGAAGGAAGCAAGCAAATAACATGAAATTTACAACATGCATTAGCGAAGGTGAGATATGCAAATGATTAGAATTTTAGCGCAGACACACATCACGCACGTCTTGGCGCCACCTCAAGGCGCTATTTAAGGCTTGGAGATTTCGATGATTTCAAGCTCGGCAATTGCGTTTTTCTTGTGTTTTTTTCAACAAACGATCAGTTATGTCTAATAGAAAACATCGATCAGCTTTTGATCAAGTATCCGACAGAGGAAGGATAGTGGCCTACCGAGATTGTGGATTATCTTTCAGGGAAGTCGGTAGTCGTGTTGGACGAAACCAAACAACTGTAATGCGGATAAGTGACCGTTGGATGCAAGAGGGTACGACGGACCGACCTGGTCGATCGCATCCTTCTCAGTGCACCACTTCACGTGAGGACAGGCAAATTGTGCGCATTGCAGTGACGGATCGCTCAGTCACATCACGAACCATAGCACAGCACATTGAGTCTGTAACGCATCATTCAGTGTCTGCGCGTACCATTCGATGCCGTTTACAGCAGAGTGGTCTGTCCGCCAGACGTCCATTGCTTGGTCTACCCTTGACGCAGAACCACAGACGTCTCTGCTGCCAATGGTACGATGAAATAAGGATGTGAACAGCAGAATGGAATGAATTTGTCTTTACTGACGAGTCACGCATCTGTCTGCAACACCACGATGGTCGGATTCGAGTCTGGAGACACCGTGGTGAGAGGATGCTGAAAAGCTGCGTTATGCACCGCCACACTGGTCCTCCACCTGGTATCATGGTATGGGGCGGTATTGGATATCACTCTCGCATTCCTCTAGTACTCATTGTCGGTACTTTAAACAGCCATTGCTACATCTCCGAGGTGTTGGAGCCAGTTGTCCTTCCTTACCTTCAGGGCTTGGCCACAGCCATATTTTAACAGGATAATGCGCGACCACACGTGGCACGAATTGCCCAAAGGTTCTTCGTCAATCACCAGATTGAATTGTTTCCCTGGCCGGCTCGCTCTCCGGATCTTTCACCGATAGAAAACATGTGGTCTATGGTTGCTCAACGATTGATCTAGATTACACCCCCAGCTGCCCCACCAGATCAACTTTGGCAACGTGTGGAAGCTGCTAGGTCTGCTGTGCCCCAAGAACACATCCAAATTCTCTTTGAATCAATGCCGAGGCGTGTAGTAGCGGTGATTACTCTGGCTACTGATTTTGGCAGGAACCACACTTCACAGAAGTCTATAAATTTAATCATTTGATATTTGGTCAACATGTTATCTACGAAATAAATTTTTTTGTGCTATCTCTTGTCTTTCTTGGTGTTGCATTTACGATGGCCAGCAGTGTATTTTGTGTAGAGAACATTAAAACAATTGGCAACAGCTTTGTGCATCTCTAGTGAGAGAGGAACTGTAACTCTCGCATTCCAACGAATTTTTCAAGAACAACTTTCAAAACAAACAACATGTTGCCATTGTGCAAAAAATAAATACATATTTGATGACGTTGGTAAATAAGATAGCTCTAGATAATTATTTTACATAAAATACATAGTAGTAACATTTAAATAGAGATTTAAGTACGAACATATAATAAAAATACAAATAAAAAATGGCTAATAATAAAAATACAATTTGATCTAAATACATGAATACAAATGGAAATAAAAATTATCCGTTCGAATTTCACTTTCATGAATATTTCCGAAATTCTTTTTCAATAAAATAGAAATAATCTAAATGTTTGCAAAGAAAAGGGGAAAAATACAAAATAAGTCACTTGCAATTGTTTTCAGGGATACAGAACAGTTTTACAACACAAACAAAATAATTTGTAAAATATAGTTCTTACCATAGTAGGATCTAGCTTACTATAGTAAGTATCAATCTACTATAATCCAGCGGTTCTTAAAATTTCAATTGCCGCGGTCCCCCTTAATGTATCAGGATGACATCGCGAACCCCTAAGACTTTGAACATCCCACCCCAACAATGTTCTTGATCAAAATACAAGGTTCTAGTAAAGTTTTTTCATAGGGATCTATTTACAAATCTATATACAGGGTGTCCCAAAACGACCGCATAAACTCTGCACAGCTAGATTCCTCGTTGGAAGTACATAAAAACTGCCCAAAGAAGCATTCCTGTCGGATCCATAGTTTACGAGAAAAATACGAAAAACAAAGTATGACGTCACTTCCGGTGCAAGAAAAACACTTTATTGGACATATCAAGAACAGTATTTGCATATCTTTCCAGACGATAATGTTTAAAACGTTCGTCGCGCATGTTGCGTCATGCATGCGCGGCGTGGAACAACGTTAAGCCGCCGTTGAACTGGTATTTAAAAGGTTGCATCTTGCAGCTACCGGTAGTCTTCGTGCTGCTTGTACTTCGGTGGACCCTACGATGCTGCGACGTGTGATGACAGCCATTCCACGGCGTGCTCAAGCCTGCCTCGACATGAACGGTGGACATTTTGAACATCTGCCTTAAATTGTGCATATACTGCTGTTGATATGTTCAATAAAGTGTTTTTTCTTGCGTGAAAGTGACGTTTTTCGTATTTTTCTCGTAAACTATGGATCGTACAGGAACGCTTCTTTGGCAGGTTATATGTACTCCCAACGAGGAATTTAGCTGTGAAGAGTTTATGCGGTCGTTTTGGGACACCCTGTATAATCTAGTATGGCAATTTTTTTTCAAATTTTCAACGAGGTCTTTCAGAGTCTATATAAGAGGGAGATCTCAGCGTTACATGATACTCCGCGGATCCCCGTGGGTGGTGGACTCCCTTGAAAAGCGCTGTGGATCCCCAGGGGTCCACAAACCGCAGTTTAAGAACTACTGCCTTGTACCATTTCGCATCGTCAGAGTTTAGGTGCCCTCCCTCTGGGGAGGAAACTGTGGATCAAAATTACATTGCGACGATTGGTATTTCGCCTATAGGGTGCCGCTCTAAAAAGTGGTGCCAGTTTCCCGGAAATGTACTAGATCTGCAATGGTAAATACCAATCCACAGCCTCATTGAAAAAAAAAAACCTTTTCTCAATCCATTCAAAATACTGATGGATAAAATAATCAAATTGTACTAATCACCGTAATTACTAAGAAATGTTAGAAATTGACTAATTATTTCCAGTTGGTGCATTGTTGGCGGAAGTAAACTTTGATTTATCTCTTTAATGCAAACTTCAACTCAAGAAACTTTACAAAGATACGAAAGGACTTAATGGAGAAAAGTTTTCTTCACGAAGATTGTCTGACAGGAAGCAGTTCGTCGTGATTAGTACATCAATTCTGTGTTCATTAATCTCATTAACAAGGCGACGGATCATTACAAAGGAACTCTTTCTCTCATACAAGTGCCTTAACAAATAGCTTTGAATATGTCATGATTAAGAGCTTTTGAGAGTGTGCCTTCGGATTTGTACAATTCGGAAAGGGTGATACTTTCATTTTTAATTTGTGCACGACATTCCTTCTTTGGTGTTTTATAATCAAGACAAGGGTAATATGTAGTACTGTTTGTTAAGGTACGAAAAATTTTAAACTAACGAAAATTTGCATTAAAATATATTGTTTAAAATGTTATAAATATAAATGTTTATTTCTGAATTGATATGTAGATATTAAGATTTTATGTCTGTAGATGTTGACTTTTAAAAAAATTGTTTTCATCGGCTCAGGTACCTTAGAGGTAGCGTACCCGTTTCGTAAGCCCAAGGTTGTGGGTTCGACACCGGCTGGAGTCTATAGATTTTCTGGATGTGAAAATCGTAGTTACGCATGTTATATTATATGGTCTATATAGATAATGCAGAGAACTAATTGGAATCAACATTGACAACGACTATGCGTTTCATTTCCCATATGCGAAGTTGTGCATTAAGATTCGAAGTACCGTGTTAAATGTTCATGCGACTTTTAAAATTCTGACTTCATAAAAGGAAGAAATTTGTTATATATATATACTATCTGTTACCCTCCCGCTTCGCTGGGTATTTCATGATGTTTTATAAATTTTTGCTGGTTATATATATGTATAAAATTTTGATATTTAAGTCCTGCATTTAGAATTCGATTGTATTGAAAAACATACGCCCCTTACGCCCCTCAACGCCACTTGGGGGTCAATTTTCACGAAACGGATTTTGTGGAGTATTTCTATCTTATGAGATGAATCCGCTCACCAAATTTCAAGACTGTGCGTCTAATAGTTTAAAAATCGGAATAATTATTTATATCTCCCCTTAACTCGAACCCCTTGGGGTCATTTTTCCCAAAAACCATTTTGTAGTGGATATTTACTCCATGAAAGAAACATGTCTACCAATTTTCAAGCAGGTTGGCCAAGTATTTAAAAACAAAATATTTATCTATTACGCCCCTTAAAGCCCCCTCCCCGCAACGCCACTTGGGGGTTATTTTCCCAAAACCATCTTGTATCTGATCTCTACTCTATGAAAGGAATCTAATTATCAAATTTAAAGACTGTGCGTCTAATAGTTTAAAAATGGAAATATTATCTATAACGCCCTAAGCCCCCAATGTCACTTGGGGTCGATTTTCACCAAACTCATTTTGTAGCGGATCTCTACTCTATGAAAGGAATCTGCTTACCCAATTTCAAGATTGTACGTCGAGTAGTTTAAAAATGGAAACAATTACTTACAACGCCCCTCAACCCCCCGTAACGCCCCTTGCGGTTCGAATTTCGCAAAATCCGTTCTTAGCTGATCTCTACTCCATGAAAGGAACATGTCTACCAAATTTCAAGTCTGTAAGTTGAATAGTTCCGGAGATATCGTGATTAGTCAGTCAGTCAGTGAGTCGCTTTTCTCCTTTATATATATATATACACAGAGGAAACTATTAGGACCTTATAGATATATGTAGGTACAAGAGCGTTTTTATCGAGATAGGTGTAGATATTGGAGTATTATATACAAATATAAACCTGTAGAAAATAAACCCGAGAGATATTTTATGTAGGTATTTCTAATAGATCAGCATGCATCTATTGGCATGAGTGAGAGAGTGAATATTAACATCCCACTGTTCAGCTACACGAGGGTTTTTTGGGGATGGTATGCGTAATTTTGAACCATGGTCAAGTGACGCGGACGACACCTTAGCTGGCACCCCCTCTCCTAACTACCACACCACACCAACGGGAGCATCTATTGGCATATATATACATATATGTATGCGGGCCGTTATAGATGTGAATTAATATAACTATATTTAATGATAACTGATGGGTTATAAATATATGGTCAGTATATAATGTTTAAAAAAATGACTAAAATGCCTAAAAATATCGAAAAATGTACTAGGTTTAAAATGATTTAAAAACAATTATTACATTCAAATTCACTCATTGCCTTTATAGCAACTTTATATTAAATTATCTGGTATTTTGAGAATTCTAAAGGTGCTTTACCCAACCTGGGGTTCTGCGAAATATTGTTAGGTTGTTATACTTTATTGTTGAGCTGTATATAGTTACATAAAAAACATTGTGTAACGTTTTGGGAAAATGGTTAAATAGCGTGTGACAAGGCATTAAATTATTGATTTATTACGTCAACAGCTATTAATTACAATATTTACATTAAGATACATGTTATTCAAGTTGTTGAGTATTTCAATACTATAAGAATATTTTATTGAGGTGATTGAGGAGGCGAAACACAATGTCTATTTTCGAGTGTTTCAAACTGACAGCTTTCTCTACTCACTTGGGATGGGGTAGTCCCTTCTCACACCTGGAATTTCCCTCGAGATTCGGTTCGCAGGTGGAGTACAGAGGTTATTTTTTCCGTGGACATCAGTTGTCGGAACCCTCAATATTTTTGAGGTGCAAGTATGGATATTAATGGCGTAATGCCATCTGCACAGGGAAGCCGATCTTTCAGCTCCAAAACAGGAAAACGTTGCAAAAGAGAGGATCTGTTGAGATTAATTACATAAAAATGATATGTATTAAAAAGCGCAATACTGAGTTCCTTAAGGGAAACAGGACATAATGGTGTTGTGTGTTTCATACTGGGATACATACCAAGGACGAGAGATAGACGAACAGAAACATACAATACAAACACAGAAGAATATATCCATTTATTACAAACAATGATACCAGCATAGAACAGATGGGGTGCGCTGCTTTCCTTTCGAGGCGGGAATCCATTTCAGGCGAAAGTCGGACTTCTTTTTTCCGAAGATACATCCATGCCTTATTCGGAATTCGAACCCGAGCCCACTCGAGCCGAGTGTCATAACCCTCATACTAGGTGGGGCGACACCAGGACATACTACACTTTCAAAAAATCGATTTTTCAATTTTAGTATTTAAAAAATAGTGCACATTCTTTTTGAATGTAAAAATGTATGAAACTTATATGTTAGCTGATAAAATAACTTTAAAATGTGAAAAAAGTAATTGAGACTAAAATGTAAACAAACGTTTGCAAATATGTTTAATTTTTTTTATTTTTTCTCCAAGGAATTCTTTACTTTTAGGTACACTTTTAAAAAAACTATTGCACTATGCGGTTCCAAATTTTTTGTACTTCTATACAGGATACCTGTGCATGTAGTGAACCTGATTTGTTTTAGTTGAAGTGGTATATAGTTTTAAAAAAATAGTTTTGTCGGTGCAAAAGAGGAAAAAATAAAAAAATAAATTCAAAATTACAAAGTTTTCTAATTTTTTTAAAGAAACTATCTTAAAATTTTGCTAAAAAAATGAGCTTCATTATGGTTTGTGTACTATTATAAGCACAAAAAAGGTTTTACATATTTAAGAGGTACTTTTTTAAAAATGGCACTTAAACATAAGCATGTATTATGGTATCTCAAAAATTATGTCCAACTTAAATAAAACAGAAAAATTTTTTTTAACTAAAAACTATTTTTGTATTTCTACAGAATAATTAAAGTATCTTTATCCAAATCACACAAAAGAATGTACGCTTTATTGGTAAAATTTAAAGATATATGTACCATAAACAAAGAGTCTTAATTTTGGCATTTTACTCTTCCGATAATGTCCTGTTGCCCTTAAGCATGAATACAAATAAAATCTTTTCTCAATTTCTGGAATTATTAAAAAACGGATTATTTTTTGGCTTTATGACCTTATTAACTGTTTGAAGAGTACTAATATTTCCTTCAAAGGAAAAAAAATCTTGGTTTTAAAATTTCTACCATTCTTTTTCTTTTTTTATTAACAAAGTAACATAAAAATTGAATGCATTGCACTTTTTTAATGCTTATTTATCTTTAAAATACGATTTTAATACCGGATTCCAGCGATTAATGCCACTTTTTTTGAATATGCTCTCGCCCTGGTACTGTCGAAGGAAATATTTTTCTGTGTCATAAAAAAACGTTCTCTGGAATAAAAAGTAATCTAACTGTCATATTTCTGTCGCCATATTTTGAAATACTGTCCAGATGTTTTGACACCTGTCTTGTTTACTATCTACAGAAACTGCTCTTAAAATTTCCAGCTTTACCGTGAGCAAGAATTACGGGGTATTTGGGAGCATTTTTTCTTATTTCAGGTGCAAAAAGCTTTTCAGTTTTATTTCTTTTCTTAGAAAAGGTTATTTTTTAAACAAAACATGATGTATAGGAGATATTTTGTATAGTTAGACTTTGAATATGTTTACATATACAAAACGGAATCCTGTTTTGTTTCAAGAAAGAAAGTTTGCTTTCAGATAAATAAGTAAATGCTTTGAAATCAAATATATATCTTTTTAGAAGGGATTATATAATGCTTTTTAATAGGTTATGCGTGTTTTCCATAAAAATTAAAACTGACATTTGACTTGTATTTACTAAAATTCTTTAAAAAACTTTTTCAAAATTAAGAAAACACTTCTTACACTATGCAGGCACTTTAAAATTAAGTGAATTTCTTTCACTTATGTAAGTTATTGTTGAAAAGTATGTAGTTTTTAAAAGCAAATTTCTGTAAAAAAAGAGCAGTGAAGCGCATGAACTGATAAGCTGAGAACACGTGATAACAGTTATCATGCGACTATGACGTCATATGAATAAAGCCATTTGAAAGTTATTTTAAATATATTATTGGTTTGGTATAAATTTGGTATAAAAAAGAAAAAAATTAGAGGATAAAAATTATAATTTATTTTTAATACTCTTTTTTTATGTAATGCTAACATATGCATAAGAAAAAGATAATACTACATAAAACCATCGTGAAATGACGAGATCAGCAAGTGAGCTGGTATCCTATTTATGACTTTGAATCACTAGATATTTAATTGTTTTGTGCAGATTATTACACAAAATAAGTTTAGCCACTAAAGTTGCTGTGTTATTTAAAACACATTTGAATTGAATAAAGTATTGAAAAATAATTTTTCTTTGGAATTGTATATTTTTGAGATCCTATCGGTATTAATTTGTTGTAACGTTTCTTTATATTTTTTTGTTAAATTAAAGTAATCATTTTAAAAAGATTTTTATGAGAGCAATGAAAAAAAAAGAAAAGAAACCAAATCCACTTGTTTTCAACTAGCGGGAAACATCACTTTTAATTTTTTCGGAAACTTATTGTTTTCGTCCCATCTCTTCAAATGGTAGGAACAAATTTTTGAGTGTTTCACAGTTCACAAAATTTGCTAAATACTCTGCTTACCGAGCAGTTCTTTCTTCTCATCTCTTCTTTGTGTTTTTCATAATAATTAGCATCACAGTAAGTTAATCTTCCTTTAGTAGGTTTACTTTTTTTTTTGCTCTGTCATCGAGATATCGAAGTAATCTCGCACATTTTAATAAATCTAACAGATATAATTTAAAGCAAATTGTTTTAGAAAATGATATACTTTTTAATTTCTCATGTTCTAAACATTCTGAAATTTCTAAGAATAAGCTTTCGTGTTAGAATCTTTTTATATCTTTTTTTTAAAGATCGAATGAAAATATTTAAAATTAAAAAATAGAATTCTAAATTATTCAGGCTAAAATTATTCTTTCATATTATCGTCTGTCTTAATTATAGAGTTTAAGAGTATTTTAGTTTTTATCCGATTGCTTTTTCTTATTAGTGATAAATAATCGTTTGCTTTTATAAATTATGTTGCTAAAGCTGGAATCTTTTGTATATATTCATATTTAAAAAAAATTCGAAGTTTTATTAAAATTTATGAGTATTAGAGAAATGAATTTGAGAGAGAGAGATTATCTTGTTTAAATGATTTCTCTGAGATACTTTGCCCTAATGAATTATAAATAAAATGAATCTACATGAATTTAATGCCCTGTTTTTAATCATGTAAAATATTAAAAAAATTATATTTAAATGATTCATTTACAAAAACATTAAGACATTTTAAACTTAAAATGATTTTATTGAATAACATGCTTGATAACAGCAAAGTATTGAAAAGTATGCATGAAAAGAAACTGAAACATTAATTAATATAGACAAAAAATATTCTATCATAATTTGAATTCTGAAAATAATGCTTTTTATTGAATCAATTTATGCACAAAGAAAACATTATTAAATTTTTTTTTCGTAAATCGCATTAAATATGCACCTACTTTTATTATAATCTATATAGTTAAAATTACATTTATATTTTTATTTGCACTTTTAATCAGTTAAGTCTTTAAATAAATAGTTATTTAAAAAAGAACATTTATTTAAAAACTTTGTGTTTCTTTTCGTTTAAGGAATGTATTTTTAATGTTCAATGAATAATTAAGTTATAGGATGTAAATAATTGTATTACGTAAATATAATTAAAAATTTTACCTGACTACTTTCTTTAGTAAAATTTGCTTTTTCTTGATTGTAAATTTCTACTTTTCTAAGAAAAACTAAATTTTGAACTTTGCGTTTGTGTAAACACTTACCGGACGAAGTATAGAAAAATTTTAACTAACGTTTCTTTGCATAGCATTAGCTATTCACATTAATCGAATTACCGCTAACTATCACAAAAGGTTCTATCAAGCTTCATTACTATGATTTTTTTTTGTTCTCAAATTGTTAAATTTTATTTCTGTTCAGATTATAATGCTATTTCATGCTAAAGTAAAATAACTACGTAGCGGTGAAAAAAAATTAAAGTTCAAATTTATCTCAGGGCAAGTACTTCACTGTTTAAATGAAGTCAAGCATATTATTTTTCCAGAATTAAATAGTTAGAAGGAATGTTCCACTGAATTACCTAAAATATTTTTTTCTTGTATTTGTATTGAATTAAATCGATGAAAATGTTTCAGGGTTAAAGTAGGATTAGAGGTTATTAAAGTTTCAACAAAAAAAAGTTTATGCAGATAACTTTATTCCTTAGTCGTAGTATAATCCATATGATATATCTTAAATGTTTTGTAGTTTAATATACTTTATATTGCATAACATGTAAAAGTTGAAAAATATATTGCTTAATATCATGTTGGTAAGCCGATTAAATTGAACTGGAAAAAAATTCCTAAACATTTCTTAACTAGTAATGTGTATTACTTTGATGGAATTTGCATAATGACACATACAAGGGCTGTCTAAGGAATATCCGACATTATATGTTCCCGCCCACACTAGTGAGGGTACAGTAGTGGCGCTACTTTACACAATGGGAGGAGACAGTTTAATAATGGGAGGAGACAGTTTACTTTGAATTTTTTCTCTTCGTTCAGATGTGCCAGTCACTACCAGCTGACCACAGAATGAGGTGCTGTTCTTAGTGTTTGTTGGATTTTTAATTTCTTTCATGATGAGTGAACGAGTTGTACAAGGATACCAAATCAAAATTCGTCAAACACACTTGATGTTTATCGAAGAAAAAACATTTCGAAACATATAAAGTTGTTTGGAGACGAGGTTGTGTGGGTCACTCAAATGATGAAATGGCTTAACCGCTTGAAAAATTGCCGCAAATGAATGAAGATTGACCAGTGTTCTGGGAGACAGAAAACTGCTAGTGAGAGTGTTTATTGAGGTCATAAGCAAAAAGAGAGGTATTGGTGATGGACCTCATAATTTTGAACCACGGTCATGTGACAAGGGTACAAACTGCTCGGAATGCAGCTGTCGTTGAGTGGATGAAAAATCTTTTAAAAGAGATAGTCGTTTAACTGTATGAGAGATTTCCTAAAAGTCTGTGATCGGTGAAAATTCTGCTCTTGCAATTTTGAATAATTTGAACATGGCTGCAAAGTTTGTGTCTATGCTGCTGCTAGCAAAACGTCTTCTTCCAATCGTTTCAATCGATACATGGATCCCAGCGACTTTTGGCTGTCTCCAAAACTGAGGACGCATATGGAAGGATCCCTTTCAGAGAATAAAAAGAGGTTTCGCAGATTGGGGGGGGGGGGGTGAACACCATTCCATCAAGTTTCCAGAAATGTTTTTCATCATTGCAAGAATCTGAGAGTTGCGTGAAGACGCGGAAGGACTACATTGAAGGAAGTTAGGGTCCCGTTTCCGTCACGTAAGTATCAAATTTTTTCCGGCCAAAAACCTGAGCACTTTTTTGATAGCCGTATATGTACTATATATTATCTCTCTCTACCACGGTCCTCTTTTATGTATAAGCCTGACATTGCGGACCCCTAAGATTTTGAACAACCCCTTCTGAATTAATATTCTTAATCGAAATAAATGTTCCAGTAAAAATCTTTAAATGGGGGGCAATATAGGGATCTAGTCCAGAATGGCACATCTTTCTACTTTTTTTACTAGGCCTTTTAGAGTGTGTAAAAAAGGGAAATATTAACCTTAAATTATACCTTTACGACCCCCCTAGAAAGACGTTGCGGACCCCCGGAGTCCGTGGACCAACCACTGTTTAAGTACCGCTGTTCTAAATGAAAAATGGAAGATACAGTGCACTTCGATTCGTCATCTATTCGCATAATCTTTAGGAAATGAATTTGGGCCCATTGAAAGTCGAATCGATAGAATAGAGAGCAAAACTATACAAATATAATGTAATAAAATTAATAATAAATCTACTGAGAAATTAAGTAAGATAAATTTTCGATACCATATATTATATATAAATTTCATGTCATTAAATGAATAGTTTTTCTTTATATCGATATCAGACATCTTTTATGACACATGAACGTTGCTGCATATTTCATTAATACCTAACTTGTTGTTTCACTTCCGTTCGTAATACATTGTATGGGCTGAGATCTATTATTTCTCAAGGTCACACACAAAAGCTTTTTTTCTCTACGCAATAGACGCATTCTGTTTTTTGGAGCGGAAGGCCAAGTGCGAAGACTGGCAAGAGCGACTTCTTTTGCTTTCCGCAGACAGTATTATGTCGGTGACATCTGAAAGAAAGGATGAGATGGTTTCCTGATTCCCTGGGAATTCTTCTGTCCTTAGCATCTGTTATCGGAATAAGAAATTGCCGCCAAAGAATTTCACACTATTAGTATGTAAAAAAGTAATCAGGAAGAATTGTCTGGCACACGAGAGAGGATATACACTACAATGACTACGTGATATTTTATTACTTTTAAAAACGAAAATAAGTCCAAATGCTTAAGAAATTAATATATGAAGCACCACGCATTATATATATATTTCAATAGTGAAAATGTATACATAGAGTTATCTATGACACTGGAAGCACTTTACTAATAAATATTTCAGCTATATTTTCTTGTTATAAGCTAAACTTTAATTTTAGAATTTTTATTTTGTAAGTAGAATAATTGTGAATTTTACAGAATTAATTTTGGAATAATTTACGTATATATTATATAATTTTTAGAAAAGCTTTTTAAGGCTTAGTAAATTAATTTAATTAAAATGTAGCAAATAATATCGTTTGTTCTCATAAATATTCAAATAGCTAAAATTATTTAATTAAAATAGAAACTTCGGAATAATATTTGGTTTGGAACTATTTTAAACTTTTATTATAGACTGGGCTAACTTCATGTGACGTCATAGTCAAATGATAAATGCAATCGCACATGTGTTCAGCCAAGAATGGCCTAAATTCATGTGATGTCATAGTAACATAACTACAGTCACGGGTTTCCAGCCAATCAGTTTATCAGTTATGTGACGTCATAGTCATTACTGTTGCCAATTTTTACTTTTTGTAGAAACTTTCTTTTAAAACATATATATTTTTCACTAATAACAATGCACGTAGGTAGACATATCCCATTTGATTTAAAAATAAACGTATAATATCAGATTTTTTTTTAAAATTTGAAAACTGTTTGAAGTCTTAAAAAAACTTTAACATAACTTTAACTAACAAATCCGAAACTTTAACTAAATTTTTCAAGTTAAGCTCTAGTTTTGAATTCAATCGAGAAAGGTGATTGCATTTGTGTGACACCGCCATGAGTTTAACCCACTATGTAAAATTCGAATTATTTCTATTTACTTTGATAAAATTCCTTTCGAAACTTAAGATCAACCACATTTTAGCTTTCATAATTAGTATTTTGATATCTCATTGGCATCAATAAAAGAGAAAATGTGAATCCAAATTTTCGTAATATGAAAAATAATAATAATACACTCTATACTGAGAAATATCTTTACATTTTTTTTTTAAAAAAGGAACTATGCAATGGTGCGATTTTGGAATTTTTAAAGAGCAACACACAGACACACAGTGATAGTGCTCAAAAAAGGCTTTCATTTCAGTTTTGAAAATCCGTTTGATCTTATTATAAACCGTATTCTCTAACACAAACTAATGCGGTTTTATTTTAGAGCGTACAAGCTATTTTGTTTTATGTTAAATTACAAAGAATCCAATGCGTTATTTTAGTTTCTAAAAAGATTTCTCACTTTTGGAATTAGGCTTAACAATTCAAAATGTATGCTTAGATTGTCTGCACTAATTACTTACACAGAAATTTCTTTTTCTTTTTCTTATACTATAAATGCGTGAACTATGCTTTTGTACTAACGCATAAATCTACATTTCTAATTAAACATCTCTTGACGTAAGATTCTGAAAGGTGTATGTTCAGTCATCACTTTGAATGGAAGTGTAGGCAATTAATATTAATGAAATTTCTACTTCCTTCGGAAAACGAATCCGGCCATTTTGTATTCTGGTTGAGCATTGCATATCATAAAGCACGTTATTTTGCCTTTTGACACTACAAAATTCAGTAGAAGGGGAGGTGAGAAATGGTGTAACGTGTTTCATCTATCAATGCTGTAGTTTTTTGTTGTTGTTTTGTGTGTTTCATAAAAGGTAGCGTGTTTGCAGAGTCATTTGTAACTCTACTTGTTTACTCGCACACACGCCAACTTAACAGGCAGGGTTCAGAAATCGATCTGAACATGCCAGAAAGAAATTTAGGGCAACTTTTTAGCTTTGTTTAAAGTTTGCAGATGATGTGTGCTTTCCAGCGTGTGAAACTCACACTGGCTGCAAAAGTCACCCTTTTTTATAAAAGAAAATCTGGTTTATTTTTTAAAACTCAAAAAGATTGTAGTTATGATATCTTGTAGGATGGTATATCATTAATTTTGCTAATCCTGTCATAACTTTACTAATTGCTTGATGGCATATTTTTGTATCGATGCAGCAGAAATTTCCTACTTGGTAATGTTGATTCTAAAAAAATATTCAGATGTAAAGAATTTAATTAAATGAATTTTACTTTGAAACACTTTTTTATGTTGTAAATTAATTGTTTTTCTCGTAAATATTGTGAAGTATGTTTTCAGCGTGTTAGTTTTGCCTGATAGAAAGCGCTGTCTATTTTTGCACGTGAAGTTGTTGCACCAATTTAGCTGTATAAATTCTGTGAACAACTGTGTACGTTTTTTGTGGTAATGATATCTTTTCTTAAATGTTGTTTTAGATAATTTTTTGTGTGGTTCTTATTTGACTAAATTTTTGTCTACCACCACGGTACTGAGGACTAGTAATGATCTCCATTATTTCTTAAAGATTATTATTCACATATTCTTTAAATATCGTTTGCGTACTTTTGAAGAGTATATATTTACATACTGAATATTTTCAGTTTAGTGTTCAGTATACGATTATTTATAAAGAATATAATGTTCGTATAGCAAAAAAAACTTTTTTTTTAATTGCTGGTTGTATCAGGAGTAATAACGTAGGTTTGAGACGTATTGTTATAAAATCTTAATAGTACAGCTTCATTTTTCAAAAGGAAAGCCTACTAAATTTAGAGAAGAACATTTATATCTGAAATTAATCATATATACATGATACACAAAGGAGAAAAGAAACTTTAAATTCATTGAAATACTATAGCATTTCATTTGTATTAACTGATCAATACTAAATTTATTTTTGTAACCTCTTACTGGAAGAATCCAAATTTGACGCATTTCCCATACTTATGCAAAAAGAGAGAGAAATCTGTCTTAAGAAATGACTTAAAACTAATGTTTAAAAATCGAATTTTAGTTTAAAATCTCACGTCATTGAATATGGGAAATGAAATAACTAAACCTTGAAATGAAAATGGAATATCTATATATATAAAGGAGAAAAGCGACTCACTGACTGACTGACTAATCACGAAATCTCTGGAACTATTCAACCTACAGACTTGAAATTTAGTAGACATGTTCCTTTGATAGAGTAGACATCAGCTAAGAAAGGATTTTCCGAAATTCGAAACGCAAGGGGCGTTACGGGGGGTTAAGGGCTTTAATAATAATTGTTTCCATGTTTAAACTACTTGATGTACAATCTTGAAATTAGGTAAGCGGATTCCTTTCAGAGAATAGAGATCCGCTACAAAATGAGTTTGCTGAAAATCGACCCCCAAGTGGCGTTGCAGGGGCTTAGGGGGCGTTATAGATATTTATTTCCATTTTTAAACTATTTGACGCACTGTCTTTAAATTTGATATATAGATTCCTTTCGTAGAATAATGATCAGTTACAAAACGGGTTTTGTGAAAACAGACTTCTAAGTGGCGTTGCGGGGGATTAAGGGGCGTAATAGATAAATATTTTCGTTTTTAAACCACTTCACCTACCTGCTTGAAAATTGATAGGTAAGTTTCTTTCCTGGAGTAAATATCCGCTACAAAATGGGTTTTGGGAAAATTGACCCCCAAGGGGTGTTGCGGGGGCGGGGGGTTTAAGGGGCATTATAAATTCCTATTTTTAAGATATTAGACGTACAGTCTTGAAACTTAGTAAGCAGATTCCTCTCATAGGGTAGAGATACGCTAAAAATGGGTTTCGTGAAAATTGCCCCCAAGTGGCATTGAGGGGACTTAAGGGGCGTTATAGATAATTATTTCCATTTTTAAACCATTAGGCGCGCAGTCTTTATATTTGATAAAGAGATTTCTTTCATAGAGTAGAGATCAGCTATAAGAAGGTTTTGTGAAAACAGACCTCTAAGTGGCGTTGCAGGGGAATAAGTGGCGTAAGAGATAAATATTTTCGATTTTAAACTATTTGACCTACCTGCTCTAAAATTGGTAGGAATGTTTCTTGCATGGAGTAAATATCCGCTACAAAACGTGTTTGAAGAAAATTGACCCCCAAGGGGTGTTGCGGGTGGTTAAGTGTATATATAAATAATTATTTCTTTTTTTAAACTATTAGACTCACAGTCTTGAAATGTGTTTAACAGATTCCTCTCATAGAATAGAAATACACTGCAAAATGTGTTTTGGGAAAATCGACCCCTAAGTGGTGTTGCGGGGGTTCAAGGGGCGTTATTGATAATTTTTTTGCATTTTTAATTAATTGGATGCACAGTCTTCAAATTTTGCTAAGCAGATCCCTTTCATAGAGTGCAATTCCCCTACAAAATGGGTTTTCTGAAAACAGACCCAGAAGTGGCGTTGCAGGGGCTCAAGTGGCGTTATAGACAATTATCCCCATTTTTAAACTGTTCGACGTACAGTCTTGATATTTGATATATAAGCATATTCCTTTCTAAAGTAGAGAACCGCTATAAAATGGGTTTCGCGAATATCAACTACCAAGTTTAATTTCGGGAGATTAAGAGGCGTAATCGATAAATATTTCCATTTTTAAACTACTTGATCATCCTGCTTGAAAATTGGTAGGCATGTTCCTTTCATGAAATAGAGTTCCTCTAACAAAGAGTAAAATGAAAATTGACCCCCAAAGATGTTTGCGAGGGGTCAAGAGGAGTTACAGAAAAAAATTCCTGTTTTTAATTGTTAGACCCATATACTTGAAATTTGTTAAGCATGTTTCTTTTGTTGAATAGGGATCCACTAAGAATAAATTTTAAGCAAATCAAGTTCTGGGGGGTTGCAGGGGGTTACTGGGACGTATTGACAAAAAAAAATTACTTTTTTTTGAGCTACAAGGACTATAATAATGAAATTTGGTTTGCATTTTTCTTTTGTTGAATTGAAATCCGCTAAGAGCGGTAATTTTGAAAAACGGCTCTCAACGGGATTACGGGGATATTTATAGTAAAACTTTTGCTTTTTTCTGTTAGATTTAGACTTGAAATATGGCTTGCATGTTCAATTTACGGAGTAGAGATGAACCGAAAATTGGTTTTGCGGGAATCCACTTGGTTTTTGAGTTACGAAAGAGCAAACATCATTCTATGCTTCAATTTTAGAGATTTTTAGAAAATACAAATTAGATGAGTTCTGCCCTTTTTTTTTATCAACAAGTGACAGTTACAGGTATAAGTATGTTTTTCAATTCAATCGAATTCTTAATGCTAGGACTTAGATATCAATAATTTATACATATATATAAGCAGTAAAAATTTATAAAACATCATGAAATACCCAGCGAAGCGGGCGGGTAACAGCTAGTAATATATGTATGGGACTGTATTATGGAAGAAAAGATTACCCGAAGGAGTGAAATAACACTTTCGTTTAAAACATAAGGCATAATCATTATATCAAGCTAAATAAATATGAACTAAATTCACATAATTATGTTTTTATGCGACAAATACGTTCCAAAAGAATACGTCATGAACTCATGACTGGTGTATCATGATTTCGAGCCCAAGTGCCCCTGAAGACCTACCATGTGGAGGGCTGATGCACGTTAAATCTATCGTGACTCTATGTCCTCCCGTTAGCGTGGTGTGGTAGTTTGGAGAAATAGAGGGGGTGCCAGATCAGATATAATCCTTGTTTACCTGACCATGGTTCAAAATGTTGAGACCTGTCACCAATTTCCCTCATGTTGCGTTATAGTGCGATTTAATTAACACCCACTCACTCACTCGATGGACACGTGCAAAAATATTTATGAAAACAAAAAACTTAACATGTATATAAATGAGTACACTGGTGTCCAAAAATTAAGCGCCAATGTAAATTTTAAGCAAACAGCCTTGAAATTGCAGAAAAAAGGTTGTTGCGGTTACGGCAATGAACACACAAATCAGTAGAAAGGTAATGCGTACGCAAATGTCAGGAACAAAACGTCAAAGGCGACGTGATTGTACGGAAAACGCGTGCGGTCGACGAGCGCATCTCAAAACTTCAGTGAAAGGAAGAACGGAGGCGTAATTAAAGACATTCGCTGCAAGGGCAAATGATTTCTTTTGTGAAATATGGCTAGAAGAAATCACCTGGACGATTTCACACGTGGAAGAATAATCGGAAATCTGTAGGAGGGTCCTAGTTTGACCAGTGCAGCTGACCACTTCTCGGAATCACTAAAAGTGTCGTTTCGTGTGATTGGAAAGCCGTCCAAACCATAGATACAGCTGTTAGAAAGGTTGGTGGTGTCCACCCTAGGAAAACATCTGCAGTGGATGACCGATATATCGTCCTCCAGGCGAAAAGTACCCTATACCAGTAAGTAAGCTCCATTGCTGAGCAACTGTGCACAGCAAGGTAACTAGTGTCGTGTTTTAATGCGGCCACACGCCTTCACAAAGGGTAGTCTGTTCACCAGTGGTCCTGAACGCAGAATCCCTTTTTTCTAATTCGTGTACAATAAATTCTTATAAAATGAGAGTGGGATTTTTTCTAATTCATGTTCTATCAAAATCGTGTAAAAGTTCACGTAAAAACAGAATGGGTTGAACGTATATAAACAAAACAGAGTCATTTTACGATTTAAATAAAAATTTAAACTAAACTAAAAAAAAGCGAGGATATTTTTTTTAGAAGGAAATATTGTTTGAGTGATTTTACTATGTATATAAAGTCCATGAAGCATAAATTAATTTTTGTTCTTATATATATACAATATAAATATATATATATATATATATATATATATATATATGTATACTAGCTGGTATACCCGTTTTTCGCTCGGGTGAAATGAAAAATTAAACAATACAGATTGAAGGATAGAGAAGTTTTTAATAAGTTTGTTTTAAATGAATTTCAAATTATATAATAAAAAAGCTTTTAGCATATCTCAGCTGAACAAAAAAAAAAAAAAAACATATTTGTTAAATCATAAGTCTGAAGGTGTAATAGGTGATAAAAAGGATTTTTTTTTATTTATGACACCCCATAACCCATAACTCTAAGGGGTCGATTTTCGAAAACACCTTCCTAAGCTAATCTCTGCTCAGCACAAGTAATACATTTTTTCAAATTCTGTGTAATGAACGCTTGAAAGAGAGTGGAAATGATTTATAACTGTATGTGTAATAATTTAATATTACTTTCTGTTGTGTGTATTTATATTATGTTAAAATTATAATATTCGGAAGCAACACCGTTCCTTACATTAGAAATGCGATTCAATGGAAACATAGCGAAATGGGGGTGAGAGAGCCAAGTTTACATCATTTTTGGTGACCACATTCGCAACTTGATGATTAATTAAACGGTGCATAAGGTGTTGCGCCACCTGGGGGGAGCTGCAACAAAGAGGATAGCACAAATACCTTTTTCACAAAAGAATACACATACATGCCAATTTTCATAGTGATCGGTTGAACGGTGTTGGAGTGAATCGATTTCATATATACAAGCATCCATTTTTATACAGGGTGTCCAGCCTTAATGTGACCCAATAGCTAATTCCCGAACCGTTCGGTTTAGATATGCACTTCCAATTTGAAAAATGTTTTTAAAAAGGTAAAGAATGTTTTTAAGTGCTTTTCGAACCAAAAAAAACCCATTTACAAAAAAAATTACAAAAATTAAATTTTTATACGGTCCCCATGTCCTATCGCTTGTATTTAGGAAAAGATGCAGTACACAAAAACAAAGTAAACACCAAAAGTTTCATTTTTTCGGTAAAAACTGACGGAGTTATGTTTACATAAATTTGAAGCATCTGAGGTTGTAGCGGTACCATCTATATAAGCCAGTAACTACCTCCGTACCAAGGTGATCATTTTGGTGTAGTGGATAAGTTACTCGGCTTCGGATCCAAAGGTACCTGGTTCTATCCTACCGGATAAGCGTGCCGCATCATTGGTGACCCTGGCTGAATTCAGAAAAACGCAAGCTTCTGAACTGAGGTGGCGCCATCTATTCACCGCAAATGCAACCAATTCCATTAGACACATGACGCAATGAACAAAGTCGTCTCACATATGACGCACTCAACAAGCCGTCACGCATGAATGACGTGACCAGCAAAGCCGTCACAACTCATGACGCAGCAGCAAACACGTTGGATTAAACAAATACATCGTTCGTTCGCCTATCTACCGACTCACTGGTGGGGGAGTATGTAGCGGTACCATCTATATAAACCAGTAACTACCTCCGCACCAAGGTGATCATTTTGGTGTAGTGGATAAGTTACTCGTCTTCGGATCCAAAGGTACCTGGTTCTATCCTACCGGATAAGCGCGCCACATCAAGGTGCTCAGAAAAGGGGTCATATATAAATTGAGTTTAGAGAACAGTAATTCACTATCTACAGAAGGAGCAAAAGAAAAACATCTTAGATTGACAATGTATTGCTGTATGGCAAAAAATAAAAATTAAATTAAAGGAATACAACTTGTTCTGAAAAGATTAAAACAGCTTGTTTTAACAAATAGCAGCAAATAATACAGGGTTTGCCGTTCCAATTATAGCACAATGTGGAATGATGCACCAATCATGAATCAGGGGCTTTATTATGTCAGAATGACCAAATTAACTTAAATAACGGTGAAGGCACGAGGTAAGGGAATACGTCTATGACAACTCCCAGTTTTATACAAGCGTTGAATTGCTCGGGCAATTGTACAATAAGATGGATGTCTTTGAGTGGGAAATTTATTACCATAAAGTCTTGCCGCCTCTTTCTATTTTTTGATTACACTGCCCATAAAACAGTACCATTTCGCAGTATTCTTCATTTCTATACGTCTTGTTCTCCCGTACTAAAATTCGTAATATTAGAATACGACTGTATGCAATTGCAAGCGAATACACAACAGACTATAAACGTTTGTCATGATCAGCAAAAACGCAGCAAGTCAGACTGAAGCCGCAGCATATAAGTCTATTTTTTGAAACTGCTTTTGAAATGTTTTCTTCGTCCAAAATATTTAATTTTTTCTATGTTTTACATGTACATAGAATAAATTTTATTTCTTAAATACTCAATTATTGTATTATTAACGTATGCTTTTAAATCTAAAAACGATTTACATAAAAACGACGTGCAGCAGCGAAAGGTCGCTGGCAGAGGTCCAACTAATTTCACTTTGGAGACGGCCCCTTACTAGCTTCTTGGAAAATAACCGAGAAAATGAATAAATATATGATTTTCAAATTTCCATAACCCGGACTGTTTTTATCGCAATAAAATGAAACTTTTTGTGTTTATTTTCTTTTTGTGCACTGCATATTTTCCTAAATGCAAGTGATAGGACCTGGGGACCGTATAAAAATGTTTTGTAATTTTTTTCTAAATGGGGTTTTTGGTTCGAAAAGCACGTAAAAACATTCTTTATCTGTTTTAAAACATTTTTCAAATTGGTAATGTATATCTAAACCGGACGCTTCGGAAATTAGCTATTGGGTCACATTAAGACTGGACACCCTATATATATAGATATGTATTCAATAAAATAAACTGACAATTAAGAAGTCAATGAAATATTTCAGGTCATATAAAAAAAACTAACGTGCTCAAATCAAAACTCTCGATCTGTTTTAAATGCATATTGTGAGGCGCCTATAAACAAATATCTCGAACTTGTTTTCTGAATTTATCCAACGTATTAAGTACAGATTAACTTTCGAATTTCTCTTTATATGCTAATTCAATTTTAGGAGACTGCATTTCTTGGTCAGTTTTACGATAGAAATTAAATGCATCTCTCAGCACTCGTTACAGTCATAAATAACACACTAAAGCTGTAAGTAATGTTTTGCTAGAGTTTTTATATCTTTCAGAGATACGTAGAATATGCTATTTTCGTTCAAAATTCAAATCAAGTGCACTGGATCTTTAAAAAAAATCCAATATTTCATCTTTCAACAAGATACATATTACTTTTTTCCTTTTTGTTTTTGTTTCCATGTGGAAACATTGGGAATAAATTCAAAGGGAAAAAATATTTAAAACAACAGAAAACATAAAGAGTTAAGAAAATTCAGCAATATAGAAGAATTATTTCTTTGGTACCTTCTTTGTCGTAGAAGAACTGTAAATTTATAGTTCTTTTCTTGTATGAATACATTATTACAACAAAATGGAGCTTCTAAAATGCATTATGTAAATTTTTTGATACAGTTTTCTGTCACTGAGACTATCGGAGCGGACATTTAGGAGCGAAATGAGAGGTCATATTTTCAGACAGCCGTGAAAAGTATTCTAATTTATAAGGATATGTTTCAAATAATGTATTCATGCGCTTTTTCATTTCCTTCTGTCGGGTTGCTGTGATGTCTTTGTTCTGATTTTCGTTGAAAGATTTTGAAAGAAAAGAAAAGATTGCTCTTTTAAAAATACATTAACAATATGAAGAGTTGTTTGAAAAATATAAATTGTTTAATGAGGTTGGAATGTGAAAAAAATTAGATTTTTCTTTTATGTGTAAATATGAGAGCATAGAATAAAGACAATTAAGATAGTGGAAATGTGAAAAATGTGTCTATTTCTTAATTTTTATGTTTTTATCTGGCGTAATTTTTTTTGTTCCAATGGAACTAAGAAAAAATATATCGGTTCAATTCCGGTTTTCATTCCGCCTAAAATAACGGTTTTCGGTTAAGGTTCGAAAGAATAATTTTATTTTATGTATATTCTAAATTGTACTAAAAATTTAATTCTATCATTATCAAGAAATGTAATTCTATCAAAATTTAAAAGATTGGATTCTTTTTTCAATCCCTACTATAAGTTCACTCTCACCCTATATCTATACAGGGTGTCCCAAAATGACCGCATAAACTCTGCACAGCTAGATTCCTCGTTGGGAGTACATAAAAACTGCCCAAAGAAGCGTTCCTATACGATCCATAGTTTACAAGAAAAATACGAAAAAAAGTATGACGTCACTTCCGTTGCAAGAAAAAACACTTTATTGGACATATCAACAACAGTATTTGCATATCTTTTCAGACGATTGTGTTTAAAACGTTCGCCGTGCATATCGCGTCATGCACTTGTATCCGTGGAATGGCGTTAAGCTACCGTTGAACTGGTTTTTAAAAGGCGGCATCTTTCAGCAACAGGTAGTCTTCGTATGGTGGCCATGTATTCCGTTCGTAACTACTGCGACATGTACTTGATGTACGGCCGATGTAATGGAAATGCCTTACGAAATGCTAGGGAGTATGCTCGTCGATATCCGTTCTGACGACCTCCTGATGTCAACGTCATCCGTAGGCTGGACGACAGACTGCGAAATATGGGAAGCGTCTGGTCAACAACCATCACAAAGAAAACATACAACAGAAAGACACACACGCCATCTGCAGCCAGTTACATAATTACGGACAAAGAATAAAGAGAGAGAATCTCCAGAAATCTCGGTATTTATGCTAAGCGGGAAATCACATGATTTGGGTGAGTGGATAGATGTGGTTAATTCAAAAGGGGAACGTTAGGCAGCTAGCTAGCTAATTAATTAAGCTTGGGTCCTGAAGGAATGGACCATAGATAAATCAAAATCTAACTAAAGATTAAATTACTGGGATTATTACATATATATATATAACAAGTTAAAAGAAAGTTTTGTTCATTAAAACTGTGTGGGTTTTGACCCACTTTAGCTCAACAAGACCTGTGATAAATACTTAATAAAACGAAAATATCGAATGTTGAAAATACTACATAAAATAAAAAGCTTATTAAAAATAAATAAAAAGCCTTAAAATTTTCTTACAAAAAAAAAACTTCGCTGCGATATAAAGAAACAAATCACTCCTGTATTTTTAACGAATATGTGTTGTAAAAAATACATACAAGAAAGATTCTCTGCTTTCCACTAACCGTAGGTCTTTTAACTTAATTAACGATATTTTCCCGAGTCAAGAATAATACCTAAGCTTTTTACACGGCATTAAAAATTAAGGAGTCAATAGGCGGTTCTGTTTTTCTTTTAAGTAGATTTATTTCTTAAAAAGGGAAACGAGAAGAGGAAGCAGAATTTTCTTGCTTAATTCCTTTTTATTGGAAATAGTTGTTGACATGTGTTTGAAAATTTGCACATATTTATTTTGTTTTTAGTTTCTCTTAACCTTTAAGATTCGCTGAACTTGATTTATTTTGGCATTAAAATCGTTAAATTTGACGGTAATTCTTTTAAATTTGAAGGGTTAAATTTTGTTATTTAGAAAGTTATAATAGGGTAGATATACTTTTATCAGCAACATTTCTTAACGAAGTTCGAGCGTTTTTTAATTGGGCTTTTGTAGAAGAATGTAATGTAAATTATAATGTGTAGCATATATTTCTAATTATCGCGAAAGAAAATTACTTAATTGGGAAGTAGTCTTTTCTTTTAAATATTCACTTATGAAAACTCCTTTCTTATGAAATGTACAATGCCTTTAATGCAATTATGGTATCTTCTTAAATTAAATGAAGTAAAATATTTTTCGAATTTTATCTCTAGTAATGCAGAGTAGAAAATGCAACTCTTTTAACTCCTTTTTTCGCTGAAATTTTGACAAAAATAATGCACTAGAGGGAAAAAATTACAAATATTTTAGATAGACCTCACAAAACTATAATTATTGAACAAAAGCTTGTACGTATTAATAATATTAACACTTTTTCAAATAAAGGGCGTCCAAAGTTTTAAAAAATAGGTGGTACATATTTTGTTCCACCACGATTCAAGCAGCATGGCAGTTCTGAAAACATGAATTTTTTACTCCCTAGGCATAATGTTAGCTTTATCTATTTATTTTACTGTTGAAAAATAAATAAATACATTTCATCTTATTCTATTATTGATCCTATATATTAAAACATTTTCAGTTTTTCCTAATCTAATGGTGTAAGCTTAATTTTAGTTTAGTCCTAATTTTCCTAATGTTAGTTTTAATTTTAAATATTCTATTCTATACATTATTTTATCTAGTCAAAATGTATAGTAAGCGCATTGGTTGCATTTATTTTTCACTGAACACGAGCTTATAACTCATTCAGAACATTTGGGTAATTTTTATATGTACTATTATTTAATAATAATAATTATTATTTAAAAAATATATCTTAAAACAAATCTATCTGGCACAATAAACATGTTCATTATTGCGAAAACTAAGCAGAATGCATTTTGTATTTGTAAAGAAGTTAGCCTTCAATAACGTGGTGGGACATTTTTTGGACTCTCATGTTATCATACTAGCAATGTAAATGTAATGTACTAATCATTTTAATTTTGACTTATTTAGTTACATAATATATGTGCTTACTTGATTTGTATTAAATATCACAAGAATCACTTTCACCAATACTTGAAAATACGTAACACAATCACTTCCAAAAATGCCACTCAATAGACTCACAGCTGATCAAAGAATGAACTACTGAATAAACCCATTGCATAGAATTAGCTTCTGACATCTGTTGGAAACGAGTAACTGCTAGGAGTCGACCTCTGTCGTGGTTCAGAGAATGTACCCCATAACATCAATTTCTGAGGTATTCAAACAAGTTGTACGTTTTATGTACTGCCACACAATAAGCGAATAAGGTTTGGTGGTACACCATATGTACCACTAAGATGACAGAGTTAAGTTTCATAAAATACAAAAGAGGGCTATAGGGACAATGGCATAATGGAAAATATTAAGGTCCTCCGCAAAGTCAAGTTTTGGGCCCCACCGCTAGATCTTAGAAAAGGTACGTATATGGCGTCACTCAGGCCTTGGGTCCTCTAGAATTGGTTGCCGGGGTGTACGTTGCACCACGGTATAGGACGCAGTTTTATTGTTTTATTTTCAATATTTCTATTTATTTTAGAGAACTTAATATTACTTAATTAAAACTATATGCAGTCGACTCTCGATAATTCAAACCTTCGATAATACGAAGCTCTCTATAATCCAAGTATATGCTCAGTCTCTAGAAAAACTCTTGATAATTCGAACTAAAGCAATACGTTTTGGTATATACTCAGTATTTCGAAGTAAAATCTGTGGCTGGCCAGACTACAGTGTTAGCAATAAAATTGCAAATAAGATGATTCAGACAACACTGACATCTGAAATTTAAAGTTTGTAATATGTAATTAAAAATAAATAATATATTTTAACACAATGCGTGGGTTTTTCATGTTGAAGTTCAACAACTTAGATGCTTGATTAAGCTCTTTTTACCTTAACGTTAAAAATATTATGTCATTCATTAGTAAAAACCTTATCACATGTATGCGCGTGTTTGAGCAACTTTTCTTTCAAGCAACCCTTTTGAGCAATTTTTTACCCATTTGCAATGAAATGGCTTCAAACAAATTTTTCTAATAAGCTGAAAGATTTACTCGAAATTCCAGCCAATGGTGCTCTTCGTCCACCTACGTCATAAACAAGATGGTGGTAAAGATGGCAACCACGGTTTCTTCGAACTCATCATAAATGACGCATAAATTTTAAACAGAATGGCGCTCCATTTTTTTGGTTTCTGTTTACGATGGTCAGAAAAAGCGCGAGTGAAATAAAAGAAATAATATTGGACGTTCGTCTTTCAAAGCAGAAAAATGGGTGAGCAATTTTTCAATGTGAAGATAGGGCGCGGCTGACGTCAGATCGTATCGTTTTGCTTATGGATCCCTCCCCCTCGTAGTTGCTCAAAATATTTCCCGAAATGGTTGTTCGAGATGTGTGTGTGTAATAAGGCTTTAAAAAGCTATATTGTTCTGGTGAAGTGGTTTAATACAAATCAAATCAAACACAGAGAGACGAGAAAAGGAGAAAACTTATTCACTCATTACTGAATTGTCGGATGGGTAGATTTGAAATTTTGCACACACATTTCTTTTGTTGTGTAAAGTTCTTCTAAAAACAGATTTTTCTGTATTTGACTCCCCAGGGAGTTCCGGGGTCGTTATAGATTTAAAAAAATTATCGTTATTTGGATTATTAGACCGACTGACTCGAATGTGACAACGTGATTCTTTTGTTGAAAAGAGAGCCGTTAAAAGCGGGTTTTTGAAAATGGACTCTCAAGGTGAAATGCCGGGTGTTATGGTAGCGTTAGTGATAAAAAAATTCCCTTTTTTAAAACTATTTACCTATGGACTTGAAATTTTATCAGCATGTTTCTTTTGTTGAGCGAGATCCGTTAAAAATGGGTTTTACGCAAATTAATTTTTAGGGGGTGTTTACGGGATCATAAAACACATCTTGTTTCTGTTTTAGAAATTCGTCCTATCTTTTCATCATTAAGAAGCGAGGTTTATAATAATGTTTTCAATACAATCGAAAACTTAATGCTAAGAATGAAGATATCGATAACTTAAAAACTGGATATAGTCCTACAAATCCATAGAATGCCCTTTAAAGCGATAACGGATACTAATTTATATTTCTGTTTGGTTCAATATAATTTTACAAGTGTAACATGTTCTTCGCTTTTATGTTCTCGTTAATTTTTTTGTAAACTAAAAACATGAAAGATATTGATAACAACAACAACAAAAAAAAACCCACTAAGATGTACAATACCTAAAAATAATCTGTCTGAATTGGTTCTCTGAATTACATTACACGTTAGTTAATTGATTAAAAATTCCACCTAAATTATAACACCGCTATAGGAATTCGAATGTGCGTTCGTATTAAATGTTATCTAAACAACAATTTCTTCCTAATCCTTTGCGGAGATGATTGCACTTGATATATTTATTTGCCTACGACACTTAAATTTGTTTATGCTCATGAACAGTAACTAGACGATGTTTTTAACCTTGATTTATATGAGACACTTGAATGTCCAAGTCATTCTACCGTCTGAAAAAACGTCGCGTTGGTAGGATTCTTCAGTGAACTGTCATCTCTCTCTCATCAAATGTCAGGATAGTCCATTTTCCCACAGCAATACATTCCTGTCTACTACATCAGCGATACAAATAGGGCTAATAAAATATTTTAGTGTCCTTTGATGGCGAATTTATTAGGGCTCCTCTGAGTTGATGCTCTGGGCAGACTTCTGGGTTTGGCGGAATTTTTTTCTTCTCCCATCATTTTCCCCAGCAGATTCTTTAGAAGGTTAAGTAGGAGATAGATTATTTTTATATAACTGGAGCTGTAAATGACGTCGGTGCTTGTATATAAAAGTGGACTAAGTCATGTGCTTTTTGGTTTGAGATATTTAAAGGTTTGCATTTAGACATAAAATGTTCTCGTTCTTAGTGCAAATTATTTCAGAAGATATTAAATGCTTACTAGAACCATTTTTGAAGTAACTTTTTGATGAAAAGAATTCCAAACAAATGATTATCTAAATTTTAAGTACTATCGCTTTTGTCATTTGTATAATTGTAATGCAGAAGCAAATTGTTTTTTTTTT
>BMAO01015498.1:0-31164 GCA_019973975.1 Trichonephila clavata | reverse complement strand
AATTTAATGTAGTTAAAATTTTTTAATGATAATGTAAAAGGTGTTTTGCCACTTAATATTGTGATTCAGTCATATACATATGCATATTTTTATTAATTATAATTATTTAAGGTATCGGACTCATTTTTATCGAAAAAAATTGAAATTTATTTATTAGTCTATTTTTGTGGTCTGTTTAGTAAGCTTTCTAAAATTATCTTACTTTTAGCCCTGGATCAATTAGAAAGAAAGGTACAGCTGGGTTTTTCTTTGGGGGGGGGGGGGTAGTAATCCCAAATCAAAAACGAAAATTCAAATCCGAAACCGGAAGTAGGAGTTTTCGGTTGATTTTCAACCGCAAAACATGATTTTTATTCATTTTATCAATGATTTTTATTCATTCACCAATGAATTATTTTCATGTTTACTAAACTTTATTTCACTTTATAAATGTTTTAATAGATATATTTCGCTTTTAAATATGCAACAGTTAACTGATTGCAATATTTGTTTTGATTTAAACGAGTTGCTATCTTTTTATCAATTGCGTTCAGAACTAGATTTCTTTATATCTTTTTTATTAGTACTTTTATATACAGTTATAGTTATTTTTTAATAAATTAAATTTGTCATGCCAAAAACAACATCAGTGAGGACAAAAAAAGAAGAAATTTTCAGAGAGCAGAATTTGTTGGAGATACGTTGAAAGAAAAATCACAATGGATCTTCCAAAGTCAGTTAATAATTCTATTAAAAATACTTATATGGATCTTGGCGATCAAAATCTCCTTAGAAAATGTCTTCACGAGAAAACCCAGAACTACAATTAAAGTCTTAATAATGCCATGTGGAGTAAAATCTCGAAAGAGACCTTTGTTGAGCGACAAATACTCCGTTTAGTGATTTATACGGCAATAATACTTTTTAATTCTGGGTTTTCTGGTCTATTGCCTCTACTTGAAAAATTAGGAATGAATTAAGGCCTGAAATGAAGGAATATTTTTAGTACCTCGACAAAAGTACCTCGACGAGGCATTCTAAATCAGATAAGAAAAAGTCTCATAAAAAAAGAATGTCCCTTCAAAAACGTAAAAATTCGAAGTTTGAGTGGTTCAGGATGACACTACGTACAAACCTGGAGAGTTTTAATAAACTTTATTTTGCATTTTCTAAAGGAACTTATCTTTGTACATAATGGATCCTGGTAACAGTGATATTTCTTAAAGCATTTGAACTATTTTTATGAAATACTTTAAGTTTGTTCTTTGTATTATAGTGAATGCTTTCCGCTAAAAGCTAGAATAATTTTTTAATTAAGTTTTTTTATTGTAATTTTATATAAAAAAAATTTGTTTTAAAGAAAATTCTGGTTTTTTTTTTTTCATTTTGAACACCTGTATTTCATAATTTTATTTTATAAACTTGAGTTTTCATTTTGTATACATCATAGTTAGACATTGAAGAGTTGTATTCCAGCAAAATGTTTTTTATTTGGTTTTGTAACATATGTATAATTTAGAGTTGTTAGCAAAAGAAAATTTTTGTAATATTTCGATTCAGATTTCTCAATAGTTTGAAAAATAAATTTTCAAAAAATTCCTTTTGCTGCATTTTTATATTTTGCATATTACTTAAAAAATAACAATTAATTAGTTATTTAAGTCATATTTTAGAAAATTGTCTCCGAACCCAGTCGGATACCTTAATAAAAAGAAACTAAAATAAAATTTTTCTTTGTTGACCTTAAAAATTGACTTTATTTTCAATATTATTCGTTTAATTTCGTTTTCCTCGGAATTGCTGTTGAAATAATTAGAACAAACTGGCGTGCAAAATACCTAGAATTCTTGAAGTAGGTTTGGCTAATACTGTGATTTATTACAAATTTAAGCCGTGTTGGGAATAGATGCCACATTTATAAGTCTTTATTACAATTCAAACTCAAATTATTAGAATAATAAAAAAAAATAACCTCAGAGTGTGATAAGATGTTTTTATTTATTTCGGTGCAACTGAATACTTGAGAATTTCAGAATAAAAATCATATTCTAATTATATTGTATACAAATTAAAAAAAAAATTACCATGGTATATCACAGATTTCTGCAGTGAAATTTTCTATTGGATATAAGGGAAAATTCTGTCTTTTTTTTGACCATGTGTACTTTTATGCGTTGTCGATAGCGAGAATATGGATCCGCCTGAAACTGGTTTATACAGTTAGATTAGTATATTATTGATTATTTATACACATTTCTTACATTTTAGTTAATTTTTTAAACTTGTAAAACTGTCGACATGAGTGAAGAAAAGTTCACTTGAGATATTTTATGTCTATGGAAATAGCCAGACTTTATTGTTTTTAAGTCAAACATTGTTGATAGAGATGAAATGTTGTGGCAAGAGGCAGATTCTTGCTGTAATATAAAGTCATTCTCAAACACTTTGTCCGATATTGGAAACGTAAAAGGCCCAAATGACTTCGTGTTACACATTGGAACTTACCATTTCTATCAAAATGTACAACTTTCATAAATTCTCAGCACTCTTACCCCCCCCCCCAGTTCATGGCAGATTGTTAATATTCAATAAGCGTTTAAATCAATTTGTAGTAAACGATTCACGCTTGAAAGCCTTGATGGCCATAAGAAATGCAAAACGTCAATTCCTCGTTAAAAAGTATGTTTTTTTCAGTGTTTTAAAATTATTATCAAATCTCAAAATTTATTTATATGTTGGAGTTTTTTTTTATGCACCAGGAAAAAATTCAAGCTCATATTCCCCCCCCCCCATTTTCAGGAAGTTTGATTTAAAGATACACTTGTGTTGAAATCATAAAAATTTTCAGAATAAGCATTTTCTTTATATTACAATAGATTAAAAAAAATTCTTAACACCAAAATTAAAAGAAAAAATATTCTTAGGTGTACTTAAAGGTGGAGACAGTTTTGAATTTCTAAGCATTTGGATTTTGTTTTACATAAGAGCTGAATTTTTGTAAAGAAATTTTAAAATGATTCAATTGTTATGTACCTTAACATGATTGGTAATTTTTCTGAGTTATTTTGCATATAAACTATATAAACTGTCTGAAATTGGAGTAAGATCAATCGAATTTTTTTTATTAATCTAAAATTGCGGATTGGAAAAAAAATTAAAAAGAAAAATCTAAGTCTTTCGAAAATACTCTTAGATACTATTGTTTGTAAAGATTTTCTTTTCGTATAGTAAATTTTCTAAAGTACATGCATTAAAAAATTGCACAATTTTATCTAATAAATAATAATAAAGAAATATGCTTCGTCTTTATCTGTATATAAAGGAATTACAAAAATACATTTATTCTCATAAAAAATACATCATTATTATTTAATGTATAATTTAATTGAAGGCAAGTGAATATCAGTTAATTTCATGATTAACAATTACTTTTTTAACTTTATTTTTATTATTTGCGTTGGAATAAACTCTTGATTTCTAATTAACTTGAAATCTTTTTTTTTTAAATTTACCTAAATTGCTATACATAAAATTATAAATTTTTATTGAAATTTTAATAATGGAATCAGAATTATTTTATACAATTCACTGTACACTGTAAATAAAATATGCTTCCAAAAGCAATATTTCTCTTTTTAAGAAAATTTTCTAACATATTAAGCTTAAGTGTTAAATAAAAACCAATCAACATGCAAATGATATAAGTGCATTAAAATTTCATTAAAAACCTCCCATGTGCTAACAAAAGTTAATGAATTTTAGATTTTAATGGTATTCATCTTCAAGAATTTCTTTTTTCCTTATGAAGAAAAATTCATTTGTAAGCTTTAGCCAGAAAGAAGTATTGATACTAATAATGAAAGAAGATATTTTTCTTATTTGTATTTCAATGAAAAGGTAAGAAAAATGAAGAAAAAAGAGGAACTCTTTAACTAATGGTCACTTTTACCGTGGTGTAAGAGAAAAATAATAGCCTCAAAACACACAATGAAGTGTGCGTGAAAAAGCCATAAGATACGCTTGAGATTCAAGTAACATTTTACACTGGATAAAAATGAAAAAGCACGCGAAAGAAAAGATTCTTTTAGCATGAACACCAACAATCTTCGTCTTTTTTCCCCTTTGTTTTTACTTCTTTCTTAAAAAACTAAAAAAAATTGCAGAAAAGTTGGAAAAATGGTCTGAAAACATAAATATCATTTAGTTTTTTTCCCTCTTGGCTTTTTGGAATCGATTTTCTGGTCGTGGAGCGTAGATAACTTTAGCCGGCCGTTGCGCATGTTCAGTTCATGGCCTACTTATCACGGTGGTTAAGTCCCGTCTACGATGCGCCTAAAAGCCCGCCAAACCTGTAAAGTAACACACATTCGAAATTTATTTTCTTGTTAAAAATAAAAGAATAATGATAAACATTCTCTTGTAGAATAAAGAGAGTTAACAGAGGAAAAATATACAGAAGCATTTTTCATACTGCAAAACTAAAAATACATTGGATTATGTTTATTTAAAACAACCCTAGTTTAATATTACAGCAGGGTTTTTAAGCCAAGAGTCTATGCAAAGAGTTCAGAGGGTATATGATTTATCTGAGTGTTTAATTATCATTAAATTTTGAAACTTAGTGAGGCTATAGTAAGGGTTAATGGACCTTTGTAATTATATACCTCATTCAAGTGATGAAGACGACACCTGAATTGGCCACATTTTCCAAAATTCAACACCTCGTCAGAGGTTTAGATGGTCTATAATTTTCAAAGAAAAAGAATTATTATATAATTATCTTCAGAAAGAGTTAAGTATATTTTTTTCATTTTATCGGAAGTTTTTATATAGTAACATTAATTTTATGTCTATCATCGAAAATATACACAGTAGTAATAAAATAATCCCCAATATAATTAAATGTGACTAGATTCACAAACAAATTGTGCAAAATAGATAGCAACACAGACTATAACTAGGATGTCTCTACAAAATAATAACTTGCCTTAATTTTTTTATAAATAAATATTTATACATGCACTTGTATATCTTAAAGTAACACTACAAAGCTCTGAATATCACATTAAACATATTACAACAAATTTCATTAAGAAAAAAAGACCTTAAAACCACATTTTACCCTCCGTAAGGCTCGCAAATCTCTCAGATGCATAGTAAAAATAGTTCCGGTGCTGTGTCCAGACGGTAGGTAGGAACACGCCCCGCCCCTCCTTCTTCTATCTGACTTTTATCTATCGCCCTAGGATTCGATTTCTTTATATTTCGGGTGGCATGGGCCATTGAATGTGATAGATGAAGTGCGCCGAACAACGTCAATTTTTATGACTTTTTACAATTTAGTTAATTTTGATATTTTTTTTAGTGTAAATAGTGTAGTTTTCAGTTTAAACGAAAATAATTCGAAACAAGTATTTTGTAACTTTTCTTTGATAGTTTTTTTTTTGTTGCTGGAAGTTTAAAAACATCTGAGGGATGCCGCGTGCCAAGCCAGTGACTGCATTTTATTCAATCCTCAATTTAGCTGAAATAAACCGAAATACCTATATCTGAATCAAAAATCACTCAGATCCTTACTTACGTATCTAGAAAAACAAGGTGACGAACTTTTGAAAGAGCCCCTACGAAGACGGTCTGAGTGTAACATTCATATGAATAGTTAATTTTGATACATGATTGAAGAAATATCTGATACACAATGTCCTATTCAGGACAAAAAACTAAGAGAAACTTCACCAGGAACTTGGAAAAGAAACTACTGTTCCCTCTCATCAGGCACTTGAACGTTGTAAGGTGTTTTGTGAAGACTGTAACAAGGCATCTAATATATAAACAAGGATGACACGGTGATAACTAACCATTGTAATTTTGATGTATTTTTGTATATCTCTAAATTCTTGATTCTATATTTTAAATATTATTTTTTGTCAAATATACTTTAATGTTAAATCTCACCAAAAACCTATTAAATTATCTTCAAATGCAAGTATGAGGTGATGTATCTGAGAGATGCCACGCGCCTAAGGATGGAATTTTTTGAGGATTACCTATTGGATTAAATTATCCTTTCATTGTGTTTGTCAATTTTCAATGTAACTAACTGATTTCATGATTTTTCAATATAATTGATTCTATCTGGCAAACTATCTGGCACGTATGGAAATATTTCCATTATTTTTTAATAGGTGTCCATAGGTTAAGCACCGCATATATGAGTGCCGACAGTAAGGATGGTCTATTTGGCTAGCTACCAAATCTGCATTCTGATTCGTACCAGCCGAATTTTTTTTAATTCTGTGAGTTTTAAATCAGGGCTCTGAGTAGGACAGTCCAGTTTTTATAACGCCCATTTAATCAAACTACGGTTTTACAAGTCTCTATGTGAATGGAATAATTATCCAACTGGAAAAAATGGGCTTTCTCCAAAATATTACCTTAGAAGTGGGAGAGCAACATTAACAATTGCATCTCAAATCTCATCTTTGTACAAGAGTTATCATGCCAAACTACGATGCTGCTACTCCTAAATTTTACAATCGATGCAATGCAACCACACAATTAGCGCTCCTTGGGCAACCACCAGACGCCTCTATTGGACTGCCAGATTGTAAAGGGAGATTCATCACTCCCGAGAAATTTCTACATGTCCACAGTCCAATGACGGTGAACTTTGAACCATTGCAAAGAACGCTTCGCATTCTAAGGAAAGATGTTCGGTTTTTGAGTGGTTGCACGACCATGGAATCTCAGGTTTTTAAACTCTCGATGAACATTTCATTTGCTCCCACTAACGTGTGATGCTTTTTACAATTTCTGAGTGATTTCAACCTATAAGGTCGGGAGATTATTTTCTATTATCATTTTTCTAATTTTGTTTCTAATTTGCAAAGTCTCTTATAAAAAGCGGCGTCCAAATGATGCGAGCACAGAATTACTCGAGCACAGAAAAAGCATTAACTCCAGTTTTGACTGTGTACTGTGAGACACTCCGACGATCCTACGCAGGTCCATAAGAACAAAAGACCGGCTGCTTCACGGAGGGTGTGTTTTGCTCCATGATAACGCGCGTTCACACGTCTCCAGAGTCACACAAATGGAACTGGACAAGTTCCAATGGGAGACGTTGGACCATCCGTCCTACAGTCCTGACATGTCACCCTGCGATTTCCATGTGTTTGGTCCACTGAAGAAACACCTGAAAGGAAAGCGCTTCAACTCGGACGACGTACTCAAGGACACTGTGAAGGACTGGGTCTCGTCACAGCCACAGGAATTCTGGGAACAAGGAATCCTGCGGCTTGTTCATCAGTGGGATCGTTGTGCTCAGGCCTATGGTGTATATTTTGAATAAAGTCTATATTTGTACCCACCGTGTCGTTTCGCACCTTTTCGTTTGATCACCCTTTGTATAAGGAACAATTCAAGAACAGGCATGCTCTTTATCAACGCATGAGGATTTTCAACAACGGAGAGATTTTTCTGCTGGATTTGTCAACAGTTTATAGTGGATCCCGCATTTCATGTCTGCAGTTTTTCACGAATGAGGAAACTTTTGCAAGCGAGGAAACTATCAATCCACATTAAGCCTGCGGACACTAGAGAACTACCATGATAATTGAACACATGCGGCTCAAAGCTATTTTTCTGTAAATTTTTGAATTGGCCTTGTCAAAAACCACTTCATTGAACGTTATCTCTTTCCCTCTTGACAATGTGTGAGTGAGGGAGGGGGGGTGCTTGAAGTTCCTGTAAAAAAATCTTACAAGAATACATATTGAAGAAGCCCAAGTTCCTCAGAAAATGCTCCACTCGCAGGGGGAAGTGAAGTTTTCCATAAAAATGGCGAAGTCCTACTTTTCAAATAATTAGTCCTCAATCTGAAATATTTATAAATACCACATTTCACTCCCCCCCCAAAAAAAATATTTAATTATCTCTGCTTTAACATTTAATATTAAACCGTTTGTGTCTCACAGGTATTGTACATCAAAATTATATGCAGTGGCTCAAAATGGAGCACATTTTGGCACCCCCCACTGCAAAGTCAGGGTTTGGTCCCCGAAGTTAGATTCTACAAAAGGTAGGTACTAGGCGGCAGTCAGACTTTGGGCCCCCAGAACCATAGGCTACCTCACAATGTAGGGATTGAGGGCTTTACGTTACGCCACTGATTATATGTATGAAATAGATAATATAATATTTTGAAATTGAATGTCACTCTTTATAAGCAGAGATAAACTTTTAAACGAGTGTTAATGCGTTTATTATTTTAATTTAAAAAACGGTCTGGTGACCCATTTATATATACCGATACTTAATCAAAACTCTTTAACTGACTACCACTCTTTTTTTTTTTTTTTGCATTATAAAAATTAAGATTTCTAAAAGTTCTAAAAGATGTTTATTTCAGAATATTGAAAATATAAGCTAAAATTTTTAAACATGTAATTAGAAAAAATCATATATGCTAGATGAAAGGCAATCTAAAAAGCCTGTATTTTGATGAATGTTAAAATACATGTTTATGACGTTTTACTGTGAAATATACAGGGTGTCCAGCCTTAATGTGACCCAATAGCTAATTCCCGAACCGTTCGGTTTAGATATACACTTCCAATTTGAAAAATGTTTTAAAAAAGATAAAAAATGTTTTTACGTGCTTTTCGAAACAAAAAACATATTTAGAAAAAAAATTACAAAAATTAAATTTTTATACGGTCTTTAGAACCTATCACTTATATTTAGGAAAAGATGCAGTACACAAAAACAAAGTAAACACAAAAAGTTTCACTTTATTACGATAAAAACTGGCCGAGTTATGTGGAACTTTCAAAATCATACATTTCCTCAATTTTCCTGGCCATTTTGAAGAAGTTAGTAAGGGGCCGTCTCTAAAGTGAAATTAATTGGAACTGCCAGGAAACTTTCACTTTTGCACGTCACTCTTATGTAAATCCTTTTTAAATTTAAAAGTACAAATTTACGTAAAAAAAACAATAATTGAGTACTTAAGGAGTAAAATTTATTCTGTACTCGTAAAATATAGACAAAATAAAATATTTTGGACGAAAAAAACATTTAAAAGCAGTTAAAAAAATAGACTTTTTGCTGCGGTTTCAGGCTGATTTGCTGCCGTACTGATCATGGCGATTGTTAAAAATCTGTTGTGTAGTCGCTAAGAATTGCATACAGCCATATTCTAATATTACGGATTCTAGTACGGGAGAACGAGATGTATACAAATGAAGAATACTGCGAAATGGTACTGTTGTATGGACAATATAATTGAAATAAGATAGAGGCGGCAAGACTTTGTCATTAAATTTCCCAGTCGAAGACATCCATCTTATTGTACAAATTGCCTGTGCTGTCCAACGCTTGTATAAAACTGGGAATTGTCATAGACGTATTCCCTTGTCTCGTGCTACACCTCGTGCCTTCCCATTATTTAAGTTAATGTGGTCATTCTGATATAATAAAGCCGCTGATTCATGATTGGCGTATCATTCCACATTATGCTATAATTTGTACGTTAAACCCTGTATTATTTTGCTGCTATTTGTTAAAGCAAGCTGTTTTAATCTTTTCGGTTCAAGTTGAATTTCTTTTATTTAATTTTTATTGTTTTCCATACAGCAGTACAAATTGTTAATCTATGACGTTTACTACGATATTTAATATAACTATGATGTTTTTCTTTTGCTCTTTTTGCAGATAGTGAATTACTGTTCTCTAAACTCAATTTATATACGACCCCATTTTCTGAGCAACTCGGATGCTTCAAATTTATCTAGGCATAACTTGGTGAGTTTTTATCGTAATAAAATGAAACTTTTTGTGTTTACTTTGTTTTTGTGTACTGCATCTTTTCCTAAATATAAGTGATAAGACCTGGGGACCGTATAAAAATTTAATTTTTGTAATTTTTTTTCAAAATGTGTTTTTTGGTTTGAAAAGCACGTAAAAGCATTCTTTACCTTTTTAAAAACATTTTTCAAATTGGAAGTATATATCTAAACCAAATGGTTCGGTAATTAGCTATTGGGTCACATTAAGGCTGGACACCCTGTATATTTATAATGAAATCAATAGCTTCATTCAGATGCATTGGATGGATAACCGAATAAAAACACAGCATAAGAAATGAAATTTTGATCTACTTAAATGAATTTGAAATTATTAATTGTACTTAGACTGGAAGTTTTAGAAAACTTTCATATAAAAATGATATAAATTAAATTTTTTGCTAATAATATTCGTAAATCTGTAAACTAGTTTGTGAATCTGTAATTAAACTAAAAGTAATAAGTTTGAGAATAAATTTTTAATTGAAATTATTTATTAATTATTTATTTTAAATTTATTAATTGAGATAAAGCTATCTAAATTATTATAGAATGCTTAATAACGCTATTAAACGCTATATAACGCTTTCTATTTGAAATTATGTTTTTTATTTCTTTTTGGAATGATTTATGAAAAGATGGTAATCATTGAGTGTATTGAAGACCTTAGTGTATGTGTGAAGATGTATTTTCACAATAGATACTCTTTGAATTCTATTATTATTTATAAGATCATAAATTGAAATAGATTAATCTATAAAGAGCAAGCAAGTCTTTAAATACGTTTTTAAATCATTGCGGTTTCAAAGCCATACATAGAATCGTGCGTATGAATTATTACTATCCATATTTATATCATATTAGAAAACTTATAACAATGAATATTACTGAAAAAATTCCAAATAATTTTTTAGGAAGGAATAGCCTTCAAAACGAAATATTTAATATCTCTTAAAGCAGAGTATATGTAGTCGTTGTTTTATGAACTTTAAAGTATGTTTTATGGAATAAATCATCGACAAAACCCGAATACCAATGAAGACAAAGTCATATAAATCTATCTCTACTTGAAACTCATAAAGATTTTATAACCATCATAGAAAGTGTATATATTTTTTTCTTTTGCTATTTTATAGAATAAAGCTGCCTAAGCTTTTTTTACTGGAATGAGGTAATATTTCATTATTTATACTCGACGAAACATCTTAAATGGCATTAATTTTCCGGAAGAATTTCTTCTGAATCATCGAAAATTCTAAGCGATTCTATACCACAAATACGAAATTTTGGCGATGTTTTCGAAAGCATTGGATCCCTAATTTCTTCCGAGATCGTTGCCAACTTTTTTCGAAATCTTTCACAAAGTATTTCTAGCCTCGCAACTTATTCATTCTTATCATGTTTGGGAAAACTTAGGTCCTTCGTTGTTGTTTTTTTTACCCAGTTTATTCAGCAAAGTTTACAAATATTTCAGTGAGATGATTCTGTATTCTGCTGAGGTTTTATCTGGAAATATTTGCCGTGGTGTTTATGAAGTGTAGATAGACTACTAAAGTTTCATAATTCCTGTCATTTATTCTGAGTGCTGTCTGCGAACGCGTTTGTGGTCTTTTTCAAATCCCTTTTACGTTATGAAACAACGAAAATTGTTGGTAAATCTCTTTATATACATATATATATATATATATATATATATATATATATATATGTGTGTGTGTGTGTTCGAGCGTGTGTGTGTTCGAGCGCACGTGTCTGTGTGTTCGTGCGTGTGTGTGTGTCTAGATGTCCTAGGATTATTCCACAATCTTTAAGGGGAGGTAGAGGACATCAAAAGGATTGAGATTTGCTTAGAAACCAATGGTCGGAAATGTCTTCGTTCGGCGCAAGAGGATTGGGGACACAAACCTGCATTACCATTGTCATTTAAGCTGTCGTCACCTATAGATCAGTATGGAACATTTTGCGAGCACCGAGCTGGCAGATATTCACCTGATTTATAGATTGGCATTGGAGATTGTCCAGCGTGTTAAAACAAAATCGGTTTTAAAAAGTGGTTCAACTGACAGTCCAAAACAATGGAGGTCCAAGACCAGTTCGAACCTACAGTTCATCGAGCACTGTTGGATATGGGATTGTCCAGCATACGGCCCATCGTGGGTCTTTGTTAATCAAACGCTACTGGCAACTACACCTAGAGTGGGCTCAGAAACATTGAGACTGAGCCATAAATAGGTGGAACAGAGTTGTCTAGTTATATGCGCGAGTCACGATTTCTCATTCATCACGTCAATAGTCGTGTCAGGGGGAGCCGTCTTTCAGGCAAACAGTTTCTTCTGCAAGTACAGCAACTCATATACAGGCTGATAATGGCGATATTATACTTTAAGGAACGTTTTCTGTGTGTTTCTGGGAGCCTTAGTTATAGAAGAATAAACGAGGAAAGCTGTGACCTATCTGAGCACAACTGCGTATCAGTTACAGCAGGGGTATTCAACCTTTTTCTCCCCGGGCCGCTTACATATGGCAGATATTTCACGCAGGCCGCAATATGAGGATTAAAAGAGAAAACATTACAAGACCAAGGCAATATTGGCACTTAAAATGTGGAAAAATGCTCAAAATATTAAAACATTTTTTGCCTTTTAACACTATATTAATCTCTATAAAACTCACAAAAAAATTTCGGTTTTATGCATCTTTTACCGAGTTATAGGATGGTTCCGGTTCCTTTTCACCCTTGATCAAGCTTCTAGTTTACATTCTATTGTCATACAAATAAAACTGCCATGCCGTTTGATGATTTGATTTTTTTTTCTTTTGACAAAGACTCTCTTACTTTTATTTCAAATATTAATTTATCAAGTGCAGAATGGCAACAAAGAGGAGTTTTGACTGAGTTTCAGACTGAAATCAGCATTATTTGTTTTTAATTAAAACTCAGTTTTACTACTCACTCACTACTACTCCTGTTCAGTTCGCTACATCACTGCTATTTGTTATTACTAACCGTTACAGTAACAAATAGAAAAAAATATCTTACTATTTGTACCCGTACGACATCGACAGCAAAATTGATGGATCTGAATGCTTGATTGATAAAATCGCTACACATTTTTAATAAATTGTTCTTAAATAAATTAATTTTTTAGTGCAATGGGCCATGAGTCAAAAAAACCGGCGGGCTGCAGGTTGAGTATCGTTGAGTTACACCCTTAAATACTGTTGTTTTTTCAAATGAAAATGTAGTTTTCTAAGAGGACAACGCCACTTGCTACATGACTCGAATTGGGTAGGAGTGGTTTGAGATACAAAAAAATAATGGATTCTAATTAATGTCTTAATTACTTAACTCAGTGGATGTCAGTTCGATAGAGCTCATTTTGGGCTTTCATAAAAAGGTACTCAAGGATCAGAAACCTCAATATCGGAATATCTCGACTTTGCGTGACTGCTACCGGTTTCCTATGATCTACCAAGAGCTTGTGGCATCCATGGTAAGGTGAGTTACAGCTATTTTCTTGGTCGAGGGCACGCAATGCATTTTTGAGTAGGTGTTCAAAATGTTTTCGGCTCTCAGGTTAGATTAAATTAGAGAGAGTATACAATTACAGAGAACATAGGCATACATTTTGTCTATTCTGTGGTTTCGCCTATGGTGATCTTGTTAGAAATTAAGAATGATTATTTCGATTACTTCTAACATTCCAATTAAATTTCTGTAATATACATATATATGAAATTCTTTATAATCATAATATAATGTAATAATTTAGGGGAAATTAGAAAAAAATTGGTATTGTATCATGAGCTTGTTTAATTATTACAAAAAATGTTGTCTCACTGATATAACCATACGAAAACATTAATATCAATACATCTAACTGCACTTTTGTAGTAATTCACGCGTTAGATAGTTTTATTTTAAAATAAAACTAAAATATTTACCAGTAACAGAAGTGATTCTATTTATGGCAGTTTTATTTTAACGTTACACAATATATTGTAAATGGAGTTCAAACTAAAGCGTCATGTTTTATTTATGTGATACATATGTACATCATATAATATACTTTTCACAAGAAAATAATTAACGAAATTTTTCAACCATAGACGATACTAAATAACTGAGAAAAACCGTATTGAAATAAAACAGTAGATGTTCAAATTTCTTCTAAGGCATGGATTATAGAAATTTTACAATTTATGTCATATTTTATGTTTTTATCGTGTTATTTTGTGAAGCCATGCCATTAACTTGTCTTTCTAATCTAAATTAACTTTTGTAGACGCACTTTGACACATTTTTAACTATTCTGATTTTCTACACGTTTCTAAAAGATAATTTAAAATATGCTAATCTAGTTGAGACTAGCAGAGGAAAATTGAAATAAGGAGAACATCTTTAAAAGCTTGTGGCACCCCTAATGATAAAGAATAAAAACCAAACTAATGTCTTTTCAAGCAAAAAAAAAATTCCGAAACTAAAATTTTATTTTGATTATATTTAAATACAGGAAAATAGAACATTTTAATAATATTCTCATTTCATTTAAAATAAAGTAATTTTTTTCTTGCTTGAAATGTTTCATATTCTGACTTTTCTATATTAATTGGATAGAACTGTAAGTTTTTAAAGCTATACATGCGTATATATATACACCATATTTACTCGAATCTAAGCCGCACTTTTTTCCAATGTTAATACTACTGAAAGCCGCCCATCCGATATAGTGGTCAGTGAAGCTGACTGCGGTGCCGTAGGGACTGGGTTCGAATCCTGTAGAAGGCATAGATGTTTGTGTTGTAATCCTTTCTTCTGTCTGTGTTGTATACCCCCGTGTTATACATTGCGTGGTGCACGGGGTTTATAAATGTAAAAAAAAATACTACTGAAAATTGGGTGCGACTTAGAATCGAAGGGGAAAAAATTGTTGGATGAGATCAATTACAGGTTCATGTATGTATTCAAAAATTTATAATACTGGTAAAAAAACAGTTATTTAGTTCTCATTTCAAATTTTTTTTAATTTCCTTAAATTGGATATTCGATATCGATAAGCCATTTCCCACCATTTTTCCTTTTTCACTAAAAATATATTGAGAATTTGGCGTATGGCTTAGATTCGAATAAATAAAGTACATATATAAACCCCTTAAATGATCTATTTTTTGCCCAGAATAGTTCAAAAAGAAACATATTTCTGTATTGTATATAACTAAGCACAGTTCTTAACAGAATATGAAAATGGAAGAATATTATTTTAATTTTCAATATTAAAGATTTCACATTATTTTTTATTTTATAATTGTGGAATGCAAAACCCCCTAAATCATTGATTTTAATAAGTACTCTCTGCATGTTATAAAACATGTTTATCATATATTTTTTCAAAGAATTTCTCTCTCACTTAAAAAAAATTTTATGCTCGCACCTAAACGTAAGCAAAATTTAAAGCATGGTGTAATACAAAGTCTTACATTGCGATGAAGACAGTAACAATATCGATTTTTCTAGATTATATATCCATTTTCATTTCTTCCCAAGCAACAAACTGCGCATTGCCTTGCCAATCCTTGTTCTTTATCGAATAATTTTAAGAATCTAAATTCCTGCCTTCAATGAAACTTTCCCCACCTTCACCACAAAGAAAATCCCGGATGAGAAGTATTTCAGTGCCATGGACAGACAACATCTTTTAAAAACACTAGCACTAATAATCTCACAATAAATATAAAAAATATGCACACAAATCAAAGATAGAAAGGAGAAAATAACAGTGCCCATACAGCATACGGGCAAACGATTTAATGGGTCAATGCATATTATATATATATATATATATATATATATATACAGTGTGTCCAGCCTTAATGTGACCCAATAGCTAATTCCCGAACCATTCGGCTTAGATATGCACTTCCAATTTGAAAAAGGTTTTAAAAAAGGTAAAGCATGTTTTTACGTGCTTTTCGAACCAAAAAAACACATTTAGAAAAAAATTACAAAAATTAATTTTTATATGGTCCTCAGGTCCTATCAATTATATTTAGGAAAAGATGCAGTGCACAAAAACAAAGTAAACACAAAAAGTTTCTTTTTATTTCGATAAAAACTGACCGAATTGTGCCTACATAAATTTGAAGCATCCGAGTTGCTCAGAAAAGGGGGTCGTATATAAATTGAGTTAAAAAAAGTAATTCACTATCTACACAAAAGAAAAACATCATAGTAATATTAAAACATCGTAGTAAACATCATAGATTGACAATTTGCATTGCTGTATGGCAAACAATGCAAATTGAATTAAAGAAATACAACTTGTACCGAAAAGATTAAAACAGCTTGTTTTAACAAATAGCAACAAAATAATACAGGATTTGCCGTTGAAATTATAGCATAATGTGGAATGATGCACCAATCATGAATCAGGTGCTTTATTATATCAGGATGACCAAATTAACTTAAATAATGGTGAAGGCACGAGGTGTGGCACGAGACAAGGGAATACGTCTATAAAAACTCCCAGTTTTATACAAGCGTTGAACAGCACGGGCAATTGTACAATAAGATGGATGTGTTCGACTGGGAAATTTAATGGCATAAAGTCTTGCCACCTCTCTTTTATTTCGCTTACACTGCCCATAAAACAGTACCATTTCGCAATATTCATTTGTATACATCTCGTTCTCCTGCACTAAAATTTGTAATATTAGAATACGACTGTATGCAATTGCAAGCAACACAACAGATTTTTAACGTTCGTCATGATCAGCAAAAAAGCAGCAAATCAGACTGATACTGCAGCATGTAAGTCTATTTTTTTGACTGCTTTTAAAATGTTTTCTTCGTCCAAAATATTTTATTTTTTCTATGTTTTACATGTACACAGAATAAATTTTATTTCTTAAGTACTCAATTATTGTTATTATTAACGTATGCTTTAAATTTAAAAATGATTTACATAAAAGCGACGTGCAAGAGCGAAAATTTCCTGGCAGAGTTCCAACTAATTTCACTTTGGAGACGGCCCCTTACTAGCTTCTTGAAAATAGCCGAGAAAATGGATAAAATATAGGATTTTCTAAGTTCCATAACTCGGCCAGTTTTTATCGTAATAAAATAAAACTTTGTTTGCTTACTATGTTCTTGTGTACTGCATCTTTTCCTAAATACAAATGATAGGACCTGGGAACAGTATAAAAAATGAATTTTTGTAATTTTTTTCTAAATGGGTTTTTTGTTTCGAAAAGCACGTAAAAACATGCTTTACCTGTTTTAAAACATTTTTCAAATTGGAAGTGCATATCTAAAACGAACGGTTCAGGAATTAGCTATTGGGCCACATTAAGGCTGGACACCCTGTATATATATATGTGTGTGTGTTTAAAATCGTCTAGTTTTGTTTTCACACATTCGCAAGTATATTATAACAAGAGATTTCTGATTGTACAGTATATTAATCCGAATTTGTCAGTTTCATCTTATGATTTCTTTTTGATAGAACAATTCTCAGGTATTCTGCATTTAAGTTCATTGTGTACCTTCTTCTACTGAAAACTACGCTATTTTTTCCAAAATTAAAAAGAGGAATCTAAGTCCAGGTTAAATATATTGTTCCAAATTGGATTAGTAGGTGTTGATACTTTAATCTATGATATTTGAAATGTGAATAGGACTTTTATTTAAACTAAAAAATTAATGTTCACTTCATTTAAAGCAAATGAATAACTATATATCAAAATGTTGATAGTGAGTGTGTTGGAGCGACTTCATAAATAAATCAAGCTCAAAATAACTTACAAGATTGATAAAAATTCAATAACTCCTTTAACTATCGTCTATTCAGTATCATTATTTTCAAGGCTAAAATACAACCTTTAACAATAAAGTTTGGTGAATAGTCTTGTAACATTAACATAGATAAAATATTAACAAAAATTACCTTACTGTCCTTCAAAATAGCCACCTCCCATAACTATGCATTACTGATATCTGCTATCCATGTGCTGTAAACTTTCTAAGAAGTATTTTTTGGGAGAGAGTTCAAAAGCCTCGTCACGTTTCGTTGCATGCCAGGAATATCATCAAATCTCTTTCCTTTCAAAGCGAGTTTGAGTCGTAAGAATAGGAAGAAGTCTGGAGTATTGAGATCTGGCAAGTAGTATGGTGGATGTTCAATTTGCACCAACCCCTTTTTTTGTGCCAAGAACTGTTTGATGATATTTACTGTGTGAGGGCGAGCATTGTCGAGAACAAAAACCCATGCACCTTGTTGTGCGTACTAGGGTCGTACTCTGCGTAGATGTTTCATGAAATGAGTCAAAATTTCAATGTACCTTGCAGTATTTACCATCACTCCCTCAGGTAGATTCTTCTGAACAATGTCTTGACTGTCAAAAAAGGTGAAGAGCTTCGTTTGGATGCGTGATTTTTCTGCTCTGACCTTCTTTCGACGAAGTAAGGCAAGAGAACTCCATTCCATGCTTTGCCTTTCTTTTCAGGCTCGTACCTGAGGCATCCAGGTTCATCCTCAGTGGCATTACTGTTCAAGAAATTTGGTGTTGTAACTGCCATTTCGACAAAATCCTATAAAGCCTCTAAACGTGCCTGCTTCTGATCGTCAGTCAAGTGATGCGGCACAAGATGAGAACATGTTTTTCTCATCCCTAATTCCTGGGTAATGATTTGTCGAACGAACTCACGGTTAATCTGCAGTTCATCAACTATCATACGTACAAATAATCGACGATCTTTCGCGATTAATTTCCTCATAACCTCAATTTTTTCGTCACTGATAGAGGTTGCCGGTCTTCCGCAAAGGGGTTGTCAGAAACACTTTCCCGGCCTTCTCTAAAACGAGTGAACCACCTGTACCAGTGTTTCTCAAACTGTGGGGAGTGACCCCCTAGGTGGGCGTGATAATTCTATAAGGGGGAGCGCGAGCAAATTGAAAAGTCGAAAACAAAAGATTGTTTCAAAAGTTATTAATTTATTGAAAGTAGACAAACAAAATACATTCTGACGTAACAAAAAACAAAATATACATTTACAATCTGATATAATTCACTTATATATTCACACAGTACTGCACAGTGTGTTTCATAATTAGTTTAACAATATTAAGTTATGAACAAGTTTAATAATTAACAAGGACCCCATGGGCTTGGCATATATTAAATTATATGCGAAAATTAACGCTTATCTTGATAATTGTACGATTTATAATTACACGATTCGCTCACCAATGCCACCGTTTTCCACGTAGGCACTCGTATGTGATTGGGGGGGGGGAGCAGGGAGAAAAGAAATAAATAAGCAAATCCTCTGGAATAAGAAAATCCTTTGCAAACACTGTCAAAGTCCTATTTCATTTTCATTCCAAAACCTTCCGAATAATTTTATAGATGGCAGTGCACAAAAAAATCGTACTTCAGAAAAACGTATATATATTTCTGGGGCAATTAAGACTTAGGCTGAGTGAGACGTTTATATACGCCGTTGGCCCTTAAGAGGTTAAAGTTGTTCTGTAGCTTTAGCATGAAAGTGTGGTGTTATTGAATTCAATACATAGTTACTGTATGGAGGAGGAGGGGCGATGAAAATTATGATTGAATATTGGGTCGCAAACATATAAAGTTTGAGAAGCACTGACCTGTACACACACATCATGGACAGAGCTGTGTGTGTGTGTGTGTGGATCTTTATAAACACGTACCAGCATAGCATAAGTTTCTTTCGATGTCTTACCAACCTCAAAACAAAACTTTAAAGTGATATTTTTTCCTTAATTCTACTGTTCTCAGTTAAGAACCAAAGCACTAAGCAAGCACTTTGTAAAACAAGCCTTACTCGGATAACAAACGTCGCTCAGTTTCACAATGGTGGGGGCAGATGGTCAACACCTACCGCTGAGCATTAGCAACGTTTTGTTTCGCCAGTGTTGCCAGATTGTCTGTTCTGACTTTATTCACCGAACTTTTTGTCAGAGGTTGTATTTCAATTTACAGATAGTAAGAATCAACCTACAAAACTTAGAAATTACAAATACTTTCTGAATTGGCTTAGTGCACAATTCATTTATTTTTTTCGCAGAATTTTAGTAATTTACATATTGCAGATGTAGCAAAAAAATACTAAGTTAGAATTAAGAGTTTATAAGTAACAATCTAAAACATGATAAATTTTATTATAAAGTGGGGCGAAAAATATATAATCCTTCCCCCTTTTTAAAATGCACAAACAAAATGAAAAAATTTGATTAACTGCTTTTTTTGGGAAAAAAAAGTTATATTTCAGTACATAAAAATAGAGAAAATGGGATGAAATTATTTTTTTCTTGTTTTTTTTTGTTTGTTGTTGTTTTTAAATAAAGAAAGATTTAAAAGAAAAAAAAAGTAATCAAATTTTAGAGTATGAAACTGAAACAAAAAATTCCTATCAAGATAAACAACTTAGCTTTTAGATAAGCTTTGTGTAATGTGATTATAACTTGCAATCACTACAATTTAGAAAATATATTAGTATAATGGAAATATAAATTATTATATAATATTTTCTTTACATATCTATAGCTCCTAACCATGGATTCTTCTGACAAGAACCAGAGTTAAAATTCGATATTCTAGGTTATTAGGATTCTGTATCATCGTAACTTAAAGTTTAAAAGCTACTGACGGAAGAATATAAATTTTTCTGTCAGGTAAAAGTCTGTTTCTGTAAAAAAGAAGGGGGGGGGGAGACAACTAGTTCAGTCATTTGATTTTTTTTATTAACATTGTATCCACACCCCCAAAAACATAACGCGCGGTTTATTGGGAATGGGTCTTGCAATCTTAAGCCTCAAGCATACTGGGGTGGCACACACTCCCCTAACTATCTCACCAACGGGAGGATATTGATCCTCGATGCATTTAATGTGCTCTCTGCACGGCTAGACTTCAGTGGCAGCAGGACCTGACGATATCTGAGCTGAGACACACTCTCCAAACTTCCACACTATGTCAATAAAGCACGGGAAAAGAAATAAATGATTCCAAACTACTTTTTTATAAATCAATATATTCATATATATTTATCAAAGGGAAAAAAGTAATAGGCTTTGTTTGATTTAAAAATATTTTAATTATAATTTACAGAGTGTATTTATAAATTTTATGTGATTACCTCACTGAATGCCTAATAATTTGTAATCAGGAAGATTTAATATATTGCCAATAATACGTAAATTCTGAATTGTAAAATGGTTATTCAAATATTTAATTAACTTGTAAGAATTTCAAACTCCTTTTGAATATATCAAATATTTCTTTTAGATTAAAGGGCAGTTTCAGAAACAAGTCTCTTACTTGGATCTTTATGAATGGATATTCAAGGATCTTCTATATTTTCTTTTAAGAAAAAAAATCACACAAAATAAACTAAACTTTCTCTTCGAGTATCAAAGACATTTAAACTTAATTCAAAGCTTTTGTAAAAGTATCATCATTTGGGAAACTAAACCCCAATAGCTCTCGTGTAACTTCAAAGGACAATGCTAATAAAAAATAAAATTCAATCATTGGAAGCTAAAATACCTCAAAGCATCCATAAAGCTATGCCATCTACAGAGAATTATCTCCTTTAAAGCGTGGGTGAATAAACTTCCATTTGACCTTTAACAAACTCTCTTTAAGCATTGATGATCTTAACACACTTAAATATATATAAGCCTAATTTAATTTTAATCATAAAATGGGTTATTAAACTCACGTCAACTTTTCCTGGATAGCTCTTGATTTTATAAGTTGGTGTGAAATATTCTTGCTCATAAAGAATTCATGGAAATCTTACAGAACAAGATTTGATAGTATATTCAAGTTTTAAATAAATAAATCTGTACTTATCAAGTGAATTTTCTGTCAAGTACTTGTTTCTTTTGATTATCATTGCATTTCATCTTCTGTCTGGGCTAATGGAAATGGACTACCTTTCGAACTTAGAAATATTACTTGAATGCAAGTGGATTTTATAAACATTAAATTCGAGAAAAAACAACATAGCGATTTAATAGTGACTACTGGAATATTCAACTATAGAATATCTGAGTTTTTACTTGACTATATTCATGACTAAAAATATTATTTTCAAATAACAGGTTCGTTTCCTAGTTTATCTATAGACAATTAAACGGTATTGTGAGGCTTATGACATGATAAATAAAGTTGAGCCTCTGAGTCTTTTGCAACGTTGTTGAAAGTGGAAAGAGACATTTCAGGTGACATTTCATCATTTCGAAATTATGGGAATTAAATGTAATGGGCTCAATTCATGACGGTCATATGATAAAAACAAAACGTATTCTTCATTAAATTCCGAATACAGTAGAACATCGTTTATCCGAATCAATTGGGACCGGACACCGTTCGGATACACGATTGTTCGGATAAACGAAAACCGAATGTGATCCATGCAGTATATGATACTGGACACTATACAAACATTGAAAATCATCCTATGCAGGAAACGTGCTTGAAGAAAAAGCAAAATAGATGCAAAATGTTGCAATTTTACCTTGATTGGGGAAAATAATCACTTATTTTTCGTTGTACCATTGTACATCGTTTTTTCACAGCAAGGTCTATGGTTCTCTTCAGCAGCAGTAGTTGAGTAGGACAGCACTCTGATTGTTGTTCGTACCACTCCGTAGTTATCTCTTACGCAGAAACGCATCAGCATTTGCTACTTTCGTTGTTGTTGTCCTCGTCTTTATCCGTTTCATCGTCGAGAGGGTCGGATTTTTCTTGCACGAAAGTCGCAAACTCGTCATCATTTAGCATTTGAAATCCACAGTCTTCTGCTTCGCATGTCATCGAGGTTTCTACATCAACAAAACTCTACAAAAGAGCACGTATACACCCCTCACTTGGAAACAAACTGACCTAATATTCCGCGCAGATGTTTACCAAATCTCACTACTGAAATTCCCCAAATATCGCTCACCTTGGGGTTTCCCGTCACTTTTGGTCTCACGCGAAACGTTGAGCATTGAACTCTTCGAAAACGTATCCGGACTTTGGTTCGGATATTTGAAGCTCCGGATAATAAACGTTCGGATAAACGACGTTCTACTGTAGACACTAAACTAATTGTGCTTGTTGTTTCATTTGTAAAATTTAAAATTTTATTATTGGATAAAGATGCTCAAATGTTATAACAAAAATTCCTTAGAGAGGGGTTTTAAATTTTAAAAAAAAAACCTCTTATTTAATGCATGTATTTTTTTAAAAAAATGCATTTTGCATACCATTTGATTTGACAAATTTGCTCTTTTTAAGAGAAAGTTTCTGTGGGGTCACGTGGTTCTCATTATCATGTGACTATGACGTCACATGAATTTATTCCAGTATCACATAGATTTTAAAACAACGTTGATTCAACAAAATTCCCATACTATAGCCAATAAAAGTTTAATATAATGATCCACATATTTAGAAGTTTATTCAGATTTTAACTGGAAATTGCTTGGAGTAAACATTTGTGTCGATTTTGGGCAACTATAAAAGTAAAGGAAATGCAAAATATGCAATTAAAGCAATTTTTACTGATATACAAGCAAAAATTATTTAAAAAAGTATAGTGTTTTTGCCTAAATGTGAGTTCATGGAAAGTAATTATTTATTGGGCACCATTTTTACGGTTAATTCTAAAAAGTACATTTTCCATACTTAAAATAAGTTTTCCAAAGTAAGTTATTTTATACATTGACAAAAGCTTCTTTCAAATGTGAAACTAGAGAAGGACTTCGAGTTATTTGCATATATTTAGTGAACTAGAGGTCTCCAGACATTTTCTTGATTTGATTGAAGGTTATAGACCTGGGGAACAGATTGGATGGTTCTGTAAACCATATATATATTTGTTTTTAGATAACCACGGATTGGTGCTGCCGCTACAATGAATGGTAATATTGTCTTGTTCAAACTTAGAGAGATTTCGACGAAATCTTCGTAAATAAGATAAAAATTTCTTTTCTTGCACATATTAATATTTTAAGCCAGCGATGATCAACCTGCGCAACATGTGGCGCGTTAAACTTTTCTTAGATGCTTGGTCAGGACCCATTGCATTGAGAAATTCAATTATTGGAAAGCAATGTTCTAAGACTTAACAGAAAAGCCTATCAATGAAGCAATCAAATATATCAATTTTGCTATCAATTTATTTTTTTAATTTTAGAATGTAAGAAAGAGGCTTGTGGTCATAGATGAAAAGAAATAGAAATTATCCCGTAACTCATTAATAAATGCATAAAACCAAATATTTGTGTGTGCGTTTGATAGAGAAATTAATATAGTATTAAAATAAAAGCCAAACATAAGTTTTAATGTTTTGATCGATTTTGCTTTATCCAATGTTGCTTTGGTCGTATATTGTATTTTTTCCATTATTCGCAAGCTGCGGCCCACTTGAAATATCTGCCATATGTATGTGGCCCGTATGAAATACTTTTCATGTGTATGCGACCCGTATGAAATACCTATCATGTGTATGTTGCCCGGCGGGTAAAAAGGTTGAGTACCCTTGTTCTAAGCTATTCGTTATATATTATATTAGAAAATCACAGCCAATAAAAGCTCTTCAGGCTATGTAGCTTCACTCTCCAAATTTCTTTTTGAAAAATAAATTTGTCCTTTCTCAAATCGCGCCAGAATGCATTAATTCTTACAGTTTAGATTAAATGTTTTCATAATTGATCAAAACCAGAAACCTAAAAAAATTACTGAAGCAGTTAGAAATATACGAAAAAGATAAAAAGAAATGATGAAAAGAAACTTCCTTTATTACAGTCTACCCGCATGTTTTCTGTGCAAATTCAAGTCTTGCATTCTTGTGGATTGATTTCAAATATGGTGCCGCTGTTAACCTAGCTCTAACAATGTAAATTGTGGACTTTAAAATAGGTTTTACAATGCTTGAGGACAATTTTAGAACACATTATATCCTCATTTGCTTCGCGGATAACATAGCATTTAGTGCTGTTCGAATAATTCGTTTACTTTTTGATTAAAGTACAGACCGGTTTCCCGGACATTTAAATATTCCATAAGTTGTATTATTCCGAAGAAAATTTCTGACAAAACGTTATGAGATAGCCCCATTTTACGTGCAATTTCTCTTGTTACGTTTCTATTGTAATAATAAGTTTCAATTAAACTTTTCCCGCTTTGTGATAATTGTAAGCCAGACGGTATAACAGCTAAAAATTACCGAAATACATTAAAATTAACTACGTGCCTTTTTAACCAGAAAATTAAACGCATATCTATATACAGTGTTGGCCAAAATTGTATATACTTTTAAAAATTGTTATGTTTTGTTTAAGTTTGTATGCTAATAGAAAATGTTACGCTGCACAAAATGAGAAATATTTAATATCATTTTAAAGAGAATTCAATACTGATTTCAATACAAAAAACAATAATCTAATATTTGCAAGGTAAAAGAAGTTTTTGCTGCATTAAATATCGATATATATTATATACTGACGATAGCAGGGGCTTATCAGTGCTTTGTAGGGTAGTCTTTATTTTTTATTACAGCTTCACATCGATGTTTCATTGAGCTGAAAACTGTTTTAAGCTCTTCCTTCGTTATTACACGTTATTACATGGTTCCAGGAAACCATTATATACTCAATTAGTTCATTTTTATTTCATGGGTTCCTCATTGGAATAGGAGATTTCAAACGGTGCCACAAGTTTTCGATAGGACTGAGGTCAGGACTGTTTTCTGACCAGGACAACAGCTAAATGATTTTATAACGATACCATTCTTTCAAATACTTTACTGTGAGGCAAAGAGCAGAATATTGTTGAAAATAAATGAAGCATTGTTGGTAAATAGATCCCTGGTGGAAGGTAGAAGTTTGAGTTCTAGAATGGTGTCTAAAATAAAGGCTATCGCACTAAGCATTGCTATTATCAGTATCCAATGCATATCGATAGTTATTGCAGCATAACTCTTTTTAAGTTGCAAATATTTGAATTTTGTTTTGTTTTTTTATTGAATTCAGTGTTAAATTCTCTTTAAAATGATCTAAAAATACTTTGCATTCTGTGCACCGTGACACTTTCTAGATGCATACAAATTTTTAAAAAAAAACATAACTTTAAAAAGTGTCCACAATCTTGGCCACCACATGCATGATAAATTTATGTGCCGCATCAAGCGTATTCACTTCGCGATTACCATAGTACCGAAATTTTGCAACTCAATAACCGATTCATCCTACATATGCGAACACTTTTCAGAGCTTTCATTTTTACTTAAGAATTTTAGAGCATTCATTATCTATAAATATTTGCAGCAGTATATCTTAAAATAGATTAAATCGTGCATTAATTGTAACTTTAGAAAAACCAATTTGAATTAGATTTTCCTTTTCAACTGACCAACTAATGTCTAGTTTTCTTAGTTTCTTTTTTTTTTAAATAATTCATTGCAGTTGGGGGGTGGTACTATAATACGAAATAAACAAATTATCCACATAACAGGTCTGTTAAATTTGAATTTATTGTTATTGTGGACTTGTGAAAGATTTGTGGAAGAAAAAATAAATTCATATTTGCATTATGAAAATTTTGCGTTAAAATAAATATTTTTAAAATTTAGGCATTTGAACCTTTATGGATAATTAATGGATAATATGGAAGCTTTGTAATCTCGGCTGGAGCGGATAGGTTTTCTGGATGTGAATATCGTAGGATCGCATGTAATATGATTATGTGGCTTGTAAAAGATCCCTTGAGTATCAATTTGGCTCAGGTACTCTCGGCAAAATTAAATTATGGCCACTGACGTAGCTAGTTCTTAGTGGGCCTCGAATCAAAACCGCTTCGGTGCCCTATTTTTGAAACGAAAGCTCTCTTAGTGGTACTGTAATTACACATGTTGGGATCCCTGTAGCTTGGGGCTCCATGTCATTGATACGACTGATACAGCGGTAGATACGCCCCTGATCACGGCAATATTTAGCATCCGGCGAGAGCTTGAATTAAATTAATTCAAGCGTGCAAATTTGGTAGCGAAAGCCGCCACTAGAAGGAGCCACCATGAAATGACTCTCGCATTTGTAGACCTGCCGTGTCTGCAAAGGCTTAGTTGCTAATATGTACCTCATTAGGGAAAAAGCCTTAGTGGAATAAAATGTTTCTCAAACATTTTTCTCTTTATCCAGAGAAAAAAAAGATAGCAAATATTAAAAAAAAAATGTTTAGTATTAGAAAACGTTAAAAAATATTAAAATAAAGGCATTATTTTTTTGAAAATACTATCGACGAATCATTAAGCTACATATAATATGAGAAATGAGTATAACAGTGGCTTCGTAAGTAACAATTATAAAATGAGTATACAAGAGATTTATTTTAATAAATGTATTTTATCAGATATATATAGGATGGGAAAAAACCTCTTGCCTATTCAAATAAAACTTTTTAAATGTGTTATATTAATTTTGTAAATATATTATAGTAACTAGACATTATGTATGTTATCATTGTATATAACTCGTATATATATATATATATATATATATAAAGATATTTTTAATTTTTAGTTCCCTCAATCATTCGTTTATTTTAAATATTTTAAGCCAGAGCATTTCAGGACATTGCTGCAACAGTTTTCAAAAATTTACATCTTTTTCTATCACTATAATTGTAACAAACATGTTTCTGAACATTGAAGTGATGTCACTGAATGACATCAAAAAACTTTCACCTAATCAAGTTTCGTAGAAAGGAGTCAAACTGTCTTTTCTCCTATATGGGGCTTACAGTGATGGAGATATGGATTGGGTGTAAATCGAAAATTACCAAAAGGTCGTTCAACTACAATTTGTAATCTTTTTTATGTTGTTGTACAGCTTTCTTACCCTCGATTTGCAATTTTTGTTTTTAAATCTCTAAAAGCTGAATTCTCACAAACCTGAAATATTTTGAACAAAATCATATGTATAGGATACATGCGTGTATGTTAATGATTTGACCTTGTGTTGGATTTAATAAGTTAGTGGGAAAAAAAACAAATACCCTTAAAAAACATTGATAAATCAAACATGCCCTACCATCTCGGAGGAGTTCACGAATCCAGCAAAATACGAATTGCTTTGAACAATTATGAATTTATTTTTGTCAGTTCTATCTTTCCCATTTGTTCCAAAACTACACATATTCAGCAAATTTCCAGAGATTCAGCATCCTCAGAGGCCCAGTAATCTGCACCATCCGTTTCTCAAGTGTTACCATTTAAACAAATAAACGTCTCTCACCTTCTCCACTTCGTGCAGATAAAGAGGTAAAATTCCTTTCTGACTTTAGAGGACGCTGAGATCTCACGAATCAGCGAAAGTTAAGCATTTGGCGTCACGAGAGACGGATGTGTTTGTGTCACGGGAGGGTAGGGCGCCATTTCTTTGCTGCCACCTGATGGATGCCGCGCACGGAATTGGTGAATCTCTGTTACACCTAAGGTATTTTCTTTAAAGTTGGCTTTTAGGATTGAAGATTTTCTATCGAAACATGAAATCGTTCTTAAAATTAAAATAATTTCTAGTTTCAGATAAATGTTGGATTTAAGGTAAACTATACAATGAAGAAAGCTTTAGTAAATATATCAAGAGGAGTACATGGTCTTTCGAGAAATTTAACCCTTTAATTAAAATATTGGAGTTAAAAATTAAAAAAAAACATTGAGTTTACTTTTTTAGAATATTTATTTCTCTTAGAGTTATAAAAAGTTTGTTTTACTACAACAAGGCAATTTTCTTTTAAATCTTAATAAAAGTAACTAAATAAAGTGCTGCAATGCTTTTTTAAAAATTTTTACCAAAAATATTTGCATTGAGTAGGGAGGGAAATTAACGTCGCACTATTCAGCAACACGAGTGCGGCGGAAAGTGTCATTTGGATCACAAATCAATACTATTAATGAGTAAATAAAACTCTTCAGAAAAAAAGTAGTACTTTCTTTAACAGTAACGTAAAATATAGATTACATCATGATCTACTTCAAATATTTTTAAGATACAAGTGAAATAAGATTTCCCAAAAATTCCTAATATTTCTGAGTATTCCATGTATCAACACAGTTTGAAGACCACTGCTTCAAACCAATAGGGACAGAGATTTCTCTGTCTAGCCATGGGTTACGGTAGCCCAGTGTTCATGGTCTAGATCTCTTAGACTGGTGGCATACAAGTTAAATCACACGCGTTAAATTCGATCCTAATAAACAAGGTATTATGATTGTAAGTTCTTTACCTTTATTTTTTTGTTTTGAATTGTGCCTGATGTCAGTAAAGATCTATTGTGTAGAGAGGCTGTTGGTCGTTAAGCATGTCGAACTTTGTCGCCCTGACGCTAACGCGGTCCGGAAACTTGGAAAGAAGTTGTCAGTACAGATATCGTTTTCATCAATGAGGTCGATTCATCCCCAGAGAGCGCTGCGGTCATTTAGCGATTGTCACGTCATGATTCTGGTTGTGTGCTAACTGTCGGTTTTGATAACATTCAAAGTTTATATTCTTTAATTTTTTTACTTTTCTAGTTTTTTGCTTTTTTGTATAGTTTATTAAATATATACATAGTTTTAGTTTACAGTATTAGAGATTTAAGCTTAGTTTATACTTCTGTTCCTTGTCTCTGTTTCTTGTGTTTTAATATACTGTTAGGTTAAGTGATTAGTTTGCCAGGCACATTGTGTTTTAAAAAATTATGAATCGTTCAATTGATAAAAATCCTTTATACTTATAATTACTTGTGGAAGTGTATGGCGATGTTAATTTTTGGCGATGTCCCTTGGCGATGTCAATTTTTTTGGTGACCGGAGTTGATCGCCAAGCTTTTTAGTTTTAGTGATAGGTCTTTTTTGGCGACCAGAATCAATATTCAAGCAACATAATTATGCGATAGGTATTCTGAAGAATTGACAAATTATATTTTTGCAATAAAAATAAAGAAATGTTAGTGTGAAATTTAAAAAAAAAATTTATAAAGCTATCAGTAATGAATAAAAATAAAAGTTTTATTTTTTTAAAGTTAAACGAAGGAAAGGACTTAATTTTGTTATATGATAGTAGATGTATATCTGAAAAATGCCTCCAAAACTCTCATTCGAATAAAAACACGTGGAAATTTGTTAAACGTATTGTCATGTGATTATGACGTCAGATGAATTGAGTCAATTGACTATAATTAACAATTATTCAATACATTGCTGAAAAACTTTTCATTGCTTCTAAGTGAGGCGTTATTAAAGAATCAATCAATCAATTGTATATATGAATCCTGTATTCACCCCCGTTTCTTTTCTCATAGTGTTCACAACCTTTAGCAAACAAAGGTACACTCACTCCTGGGATGCCTCAATAATCCTTCACTATTTTCAACCCTCTTGTCAACAAGTGCTTCCTTTTTCCTTTCTTTGGTGTAATTAACGAGTGTTGGTCAAATATGAAGTCTTGTTTAATAAAAGCAATCAACGTTTTTACCAAACACCTGCTGCGCGCTAAATTCGTTTGAATATCAATGGAAACATGTGACGTTAACTTGGAAAGTTGTAATAGTGAAAATAGCCTCAAATTAAGTCCGATCCAATTGAGCACAAAGCAAAATTATGAATTCAGTTGCTAATTATTTTGGTGCAGTTTTAGAGCAGAGATAATTTAATCATTCAACTGATCAATCTAATTCGGCAATCATCAATAAAGAAATATACGCCTTCCAAAGATATTTTATTTATAAAACTGTTTTGCTTACCACGGAAAGAGAAAACGTATTTTTAGTACTTGAAAATATAACAGAAATTTTTAATATATAGTGCAAGAACTTTATCCGTTGGTTCTCGTAATCTTGAAAGTTGTAGGGGTGCAGATCTGGAGGATAGAACCCGCGACCTACGGATTGGAAGCCCAGTAATATGACCACTAGACAAAAGTGACCACCTCTATCTGGAGGCTGTTACTGGCTTATGTAGATATCCATACAGTACAATCACGACGAGGGTGTCTTTCTCATTCAAAGTAATCGAAGGTTGTTGGCAACGCCTTGAATCATGCTGAAGTGCATGATTTAGAATTGAAAAGTCTGTTGCCAGCGATTCTTGAGTTACTTTTAAGTTCCTTAATCGTAATCGATTATCAATCACACGTTTTTCTTATGATACGAGTTTAAAAATAATATGTTATATATATATCGGTTTATAATACTCAAATAAAAGTATTTATTTAATTTTTTTACTGCCCTGGAACGATATGCGATATGATTAATAGTTGCGTTTGCTTGAAACTAAAATAACAAT
>BMAO01015497.1:0-39527 GCA_019973975.1 Trichonephila clavata | reverse complement strand
ATACTAGCTGACCCGGCCCGGCGTTGCACGGGCTTTTAACGAGGGTATAACTTAATCCCCATGTTAATTTCCTCCTTTCTTTCTGACGCCAGCACTTTTGTGTGGGTGTGACGCGTACGATGTGAGTGTATGGTCGTGAGTGTGTGTCATGGCTTTCTCGTTTAACATTTTCCCTTCTCTTCACAAAATCAGCCCTTCCAATATTATTTCTCGTAATTACTTTGACGTATTTTTTTCTTTCCTCTCCGCTTAGCCCGGCGTTGCACGGGCTTTTACCAGTGAAAAACTTAATCCCCATGGGAATTTCCTGTTTCCCTCAGGACGACAGCACTTATGTGTGTGTATGCGCGATGTGAGTGATTTCTTTAACTATGACATTTAAACTCCCTTTTTTGAAATATGTTCTTGTGTTGGTGTGGTGTGGTACTTAGGAGAGGTGAGTAAAAGCTTAGGTGTCGTACTCGTCACTTGACCATGGTTGAAAATTTCGAGGTCCGTCGCTAAAAACCCTCGAATAGGCGAACAGTGCGAATTTATAAATCACTCACTCACTTTTCAACTCTTTCGTTGCAATTTTTTAGTTCCGGAAACGAAAATGTGGCCTTTTTAAAAAGAGTTTTATGTTAAAAGAAGACAGAAAAGTAGAAATTTTTCAAATTACAAAATTGTACTACTATTTTAAATCTTGAAGTAAAATTGTTAGGATATTTTGAAATGTTTGACACACGGGAAAAAGGTTTCATGCAATTATCTTTATAAAAGAAGAAATTTTAAGTATTTTGAGTGTTTTGTTAAAATTTGTTCAAAAAGGTTTCTGGCTTTTTATTTTTTAAATTACTGATTATAAAAGTTTTAAATATTTTTATTTAAACGCAACGATTTTGATTCATTTTAGAAAAAAAAAATCATACAATTTGCAAAATATCATTGTTTTGTAAAAAAAAAAGGTTTTCTTTTAAATTCTTAAAAAAAAGATAGTTTTCGGCATTTTATTTTTTTAATCACTGATTCTAAATGATCAATGAACTTTTTAAAAATCATTTTCACTTAATTAATCAATATTTATTCATTTTAGAAGAAATTAAAAATACAAAACAAAATTAATTAATTATTTTATACTAATATTGATTAAAAATATTCATTTAGTAAGGAATTGTGTCATGCAAATTTAGTGATTTTTGATATATTAATAACACGCATTTAATAATGTAGAACTTTTTATTTGAACATAGCTTTTATTTTTTTCTAAGGAAGTTATGCTTATTTACTAAATAATTCAAAAAAAAAAAAAAATTCGAAATGGGCAAGTTTTGCGTTTTTATTATGAAATTATATGTCAAAAAAAGATTTATACATTAGGCATTATTTTAAAGTAAACTATAAGTTTTATGAAACAGAACAAAAATTTTGATACTGATAGATATTTTAAATGAGTCTCAGAAATGTGTTGAATACATTTTGTCATTTTAATCTAACATCTATATTGATTTAATTTTATAAATTATCTAAAGAAAAAATGACGAAAATTGAAGCAAAAATAACTTTTTCACTCGCCAAATTTACTGATTTCCCCCTGTTTAAGGCAGTACTTTTTAGTGTAACCCTTGAGTTAGATGCGGTCGACGGTTAAACAAATCAAAGGTCTTTGGCACAAAACTATTTTTCGAATAGAAGGTTTGGCTATCTGTAAAATCGCGTATTTTTTAAAATTTTTAGTCCATAATTTTTAAGTTAATGCTTTCAAACTTCACCAATTAATTGCAAAAATAAAGTACTTTTAAATAAAAAAAATGTACAAAAAATACTGTTTAAATTATTTCTCGCAAAAACGGTTTTTTACGAAAATCACAAAAAACAATTTTAAATCCGTAATATTTAAGCATTTTTTTCAATCTTTGCACAGATTACGGATAATAATGTTTTATACACGGAAATAAAGTTTCGTTCAATTACCTTCATAAATGACGAAGTTATTAAATGTTTAGTAAAACTTTTGGCTATTTTTTAAAAAATTCTTTAAAAAAAAGGTTTGTGCATTCATCTAAAAGAGAAAGGCTTGAAGTTATTTAGTGTAGAATATCGTTTTAATAACACGAAAACAAATTCGTACGCAACAATTTAGAAATAATTTGCATAAAAACGCATCAGTTTTAACCCTTTTTTAAAAATTCTTAAAAAATAGAAAATATCATTATTTTACAAAAAAAAAAAAAATATACCGTATTGTGGCGAAATAAATTATCTTTCCGATTCTGAAAATATTTTTTATCTGATTTCAACAGTAAAAATTGGATGGCAATTTTAAGATGGTGGAAAACGTCGGATCACCGCTCGACCGAAACGGAATCGAAGTTCGGCCAAGTAAACAACCCGTAGGAGTAAAACAATTAGGCGTTTTAAGGTTTTTAATGAATATCTTTTTAACTAATTGCAATATCGGAATGAAAAATAGTTTACATCCTATTCTCAGACCTACTGAATATACGCACCAAATTTTATTAGAATCGGTCTAGCCGTTTCGGAGGAGTTTGGTTACAAACACGTGTTTTTTCGAGTGAAGATCAAGCCATTTTCATTTAAAACGTCTTTATTCTATGAGATCATTTTGTAATCTGTTTGTAAGAGAGAGAGATAGACGGACATGTGTTAACCATATGAATCGGCTGCCCCTCAGAAGTCAGATGTCTTCAAGTACGCTTCTGATTGAAGAGGTATATTTCAGAATTTAAGCGTGACATATAGGTAATAAAAATTAATGGTCGGAGCCGGTGAACTTCTGTTAAGCCATGTGTTCTATATTCCCGAAATGGGTAATAAATTTAATACTTGAAGATGTAACGGGAAGATAAAATTTAGAAGTGGACTAAGCGATTTATATTTTAGATATAATTTAATTATCCTTACATATATATATATATATGGAAGAAATTTATATAAAATATAGAACATAACAGGAATACTTAATAAAAAAAATGAAGATCAAATCTAATAAACACAAATAAGAACCTAGCGAGTCAAATATATATAGTCAATATATATATAGTGCGGTACAACATCTTCAAAGGTGTTCGCAGATCAATGGAGCAGTCAGTCGTTGACCTAAAGGCTGCGCGAAATTCGAAACTTTACTATCGCAGTACGGACTCCGCTCATGCAGTATCGCAGTATGAAAGTTTGAGAACTTGTAAATGAAATTCAATTTTAAACATGAATTTTGAGTGAAGAGTTTCACCTTTTTTGCCCATTCTGTTCATCTGATTCGGAGTTTTAAGATCAAACACGGCATTCTGATATTTTGTTAGGTTTCCTACTCTCCTGACATGGTTCGATGTTATTTTTGGTTTTATCCCGAACAGAAAATGAGACTGAATTGAACTCGATTTGATTTTAGACATGAGATTATGCAGTGCGTGTTGGCTCTCCTGAACAACATTCTTAGCATTTGCTTCTAGAAAATGTGTACATCGCCAAGGGAATTACATAAAAGGGACTTTTCGTATGGATATTCTGTATTAGTAAGTATGTTTACACCAACCAATTGTTTGGATGATTTTTAACGTACTTTGTAAATAGGATTGAATGCATTTAGTGATTTAACAATGCATTAGCATTTAGAAATAAAACTTAACAAGGTTGTTAACATATGTTGTACTATTTAATTTGAAAACTGGTCAGATACTACAGAATATGGCAGCTAAAATAATATTCCTACCATTTCTAATAACTAAAAAAAAAACGAGAAACCTAAAGTTCATCATACAGTAAAATTTTTTTTGTATTCTTAAAAATACAGAAATTGTTATATTTAACTTACTTCACACACACACATTCTCGAAATCTAAGATCATTAATAAATATTTTTACCATGACCTTTGTAACCATTTCTATTTGGATTGGAATAAATTTCTATGTAAATCTTATATAAGAGTGTTAATATTTTTTTTTTGTATTTAAAAAATGCCAGTGAAACAGTTTTTCTCATGTATATATACTTTCGATAAGTATAGTATTCATATTAGCATGCATATTTTTTTTCTTGAAACATTACATCGCATCAGTAAAATAGTATCAAAGAACCTTCTCAAGACTTTTAAAAATAAAATATTTTATCTGTATTTATGTTTCAATGAAATCGATAGCCCCAGAAGGGCAAAAGTGTACTTTAATCCTTACTTTGTTAGAAAACATCACATCCTTAGCTGGGCATTATTTAATGTGTAATTTAGATGATATATGACATTAAAATTAAAATATCAAAAGTAAAATACATTAAATTCCTCGTAAAACTTTAAAAGTACTTTTTTTAATTTGTTGATAATTCTAATTTCAAATTCTATTTTATTTGAAATTTCGAATACGATTATCTTACAAAAGACATTTTAAAATTAATATTATTTCTTCAATACTTTGAATAATTTTTGAAACTTATCAAACAAATTTTGTTTATGAAAAAACCAATGAAGGACTATCCATTTATATATTTCCGATTAAAATGTCGGATGACTAAAATACAAAATGATTCAAAATGGATTCCTATATTTAATGTAGAATGCTGAAGGCTTAGCTTGAATACCAAGAAGATACGCATTTTATGACAACTCTAATAAACTTATCTTGCTAGCATGAATAGGATTACATTTACATTAACACTCAGCATCAAGGTAAGTAATTATTCAAGATGAAGGTAAGGGAGACAGCTTTATTTTAAAGAAATCTTTCAACTCTATGATCAAGATTCTCATATTTTAATGCTTAACTTTATTTCGGCTAAGTAGCAGTGCAAATGAACTGCGGGGATTCATCTCACTAAAATGACTTGTAAATGAGATTCAGAATTCTCAAAATTCAGTTCCAATGATCTGTCGATGCATTTCAAATGCTAAACATGTCAAAATATGCATCACCTGATGGAGTGTGCGATGAATATCTAAATATTACATTGTAATATTGTCTTAAGAATAACTTAAGTAAGATGAAAAGAATCAAGTTTTGTGCGTGGAAGATTTTAATAAACCAGAAATGTATTTGGGCTTTAGTAGGATTACATTTAACCTCAATATGGATTTTAGTCTTGATTAATACTATCATGTTCACCAAAAAATGATTATCAGTTTTTTTAAATTTAAGGTTTTTAAAAAAAAAAATATGGGAAAATTTGTTTTCTTTAAAAACTTCCTTCGATCTTAGATGATTATTTTCTTTAAGGTTTTAAGCTCACAATATCTTGACAATTCCGGGGTTTTGAATAATAAGTTCTATGAAATAAACAAAAGGTGATAGCTTATTACAGGGAAACAATATAATACTGTGGGGATGTAGCCATTTTTCCGTCTCACTTATATTGTCTTTCAACGATCTATTGTTTCTGACCACATCCCACCTACAACTCGAAAGAAAACGTTCTTCCTCTTCTACTAAATCACTCTTTGTGACATTGCAAGAAACTCCGTCGTTAGGATTTGTGAGAGAAATAGTGGACAAACTATCGCTCTAAATAGCTTTATAAATTTGCGATGTGATATCTGGAACAAAATTATTTAAACTGACAATTTTAAAGAATCTTAAAATTCACTCTGGGAGCATAAATATTGAAGAAACACTCGAATTTAATTTTTAGAAATCATGATTTTTGTTTCCACCATCTTGCTTTTTTTCTCGTTGGTACTTTCGTAAGAAAATGTTATAACTTAAATACGTTATTTCAATTTAAATATTTACTGTTTCCCATTTAATTATGTTTAAGTTATATACCTCCATTACTTTATGTAGAAATTCATATTTTCTCTGCCAGAAAAATAACAAAAAATAATGTTTGGGGTCTTAAAAAGATGCTTAATACTCCAGTTAAAAGGATGTTTCACATTTTTTAATAAATTTATAAAGACGTGTTAGAAAATATTAAACAGTACATTTTCTATAATGAAGAAATATTTTAAATCTTTACTTTTTTATAATATTTTAAACAATCATCCTTAAAACGAAACGTCATCCATTATAGCATGAATCATAGTTACATTCATTAATGTAACTTTTTTGTGTGAAAATGTAAAAAGGTGAAGTGTTTAAAAAACATAGCGCCATATAGAATTTATGCCAATTAAATGAATAATGCCCAAATTGCAAAAAATGTTTGAATATGCAAGTTACTGACATTACAAAAATTATCATGCATCTGTGTAGGTAGCGAAGTATCCTCTAAGCCTCTAATTGTTCCATATGTAAAATCACTGGAAAAGCGCTTTTGAAAAGTATGTACGTCACTTAACTGCTGTAAATCAGCGTTTCTCAAACTGTGGGGCCTGCCCCCCCCCCTAGGAGGGCATAATAACTCCACAAGGGGGGAGCGAGCATGTTGAAATGTCGAAAACAAAAGATTATTCAAAGAAATTATTAATTTACTGAAAGTAACAAACAAAATACATTCTAACATAGTAAGGAATAAAGTACACACATATTTGCACTGATATAATACACTTATAAAAATGTATCAGTACAGCACAATGCATTTTATAATTAATTAAACACTACTATTAGGAACAAATTTAATAAATACCAGTGACCCCATGGGCTTTGCATGTATAAAATTAATATGCAAAAATTAATACTTATCTTCATAATTTGTACGGTTTATAATTAATCCCTTAATTGCCGATTAAAAGTTATGCGACTCGCTCCCCAATGTCACCGTTTTCCACGTTGCGTCTGGGAATATAGGGGAGGGGATAAGAAAAGGAATTAATAAGCAAATCCTCTGAAAGAAGTAAATCCTCCGCAAATACTGTCAAGTTACTCTAATTGCATTCCAATGCCTTCGGAATAATTCTGTGGATAGCAGTGCACAGAAAAGATCCTTCTTTGGAAAGACGTATATATACGTCCCAGGCAATTAATGCTTTGTCAGAGTGAGACATTTATATACGCTGATGGCACTTAGAAAGTTAAAGTCGTATTGGTAGCTTTAACGTTAAAGTATAATTTTCTTAAAATCAATACATTGATTTTGTATGGAAGGGGGGCGTGATAAATATCATGATTGAATTTTGAGTCGCAAATATTGAAAGTTTGAGAAGCACTGCTATAAATGATTGATTATAAATCAAGGTACTTTACGAGCTACTAATGGACGACGTATTAATATATTGTATGATGAGTTAACGGAATAATCTAGCCCACATAGTCAGCCTCTATAAAGGAGATTTTCTGTATAGAAAAAATCACCATTCACCCGGGACACACAGAATTCATGCGTGTGTGTGTTCAAGATAGACAATGGAGAACTACACAAATTGAAACCACGGGAGTGGGTCACGGGATATGGTGGGGACACGAGATAACCGATGCATCATATTTTTGTAGTATGGACCAAATATAGAGTTCTCTCGTGCGTTCTCACAATATTGAGGTATATATACGTGTGTCAGTATTTCCACCAATGTTCATCGACATCCCTTTTCTCATAGGTTGGGTGCAAGAGCTAATCTGCCTAAGATTCGATTAACACTGAACCACACCGATGCCTCAAATTACAATCGCTCAACAACATAGGCAAAAAATATTTTGTGACCAATCCCTTTGAAGCAGAAAAGCATACACTATGTCTAAAATACTTTGTTACAGATGATAGACAAAGACATATTTCTGTTCAACTGAGAATTGTCTATAGGACGCATCAGTATATTTAAGAAGATGAGCAAGTGAGCTAGAAAGAGAGCAAAATGCTTGGAGAAAAAATCTTCACTCACTTAATGCAGTGCCTTTCAAATTTTCAATATTTTCAACCAAAATTTCAAGTATAACTTTCATCGCCCCCCCCCGCCCTAAACAATAACTATGTATTGAATGCAATAATGATGTACTTTGACGGTAAAGCTACAGAGCGACTTTAATTATGTAGCTTACAAATGATCGAGATATGTATTAAATTTTGTATATATGTCACTTTTAAATAATAGATATTTTAAGTAAAGTACTTTTAATTAATATGATAAGTATTACGTTACTTTTCCTTTTCTAATTCTTAAATTGGAATATATTGCATTAAACATGCAACGTGTATTTTACTTTTAATCATGACAGAATGCATTTTGTTTGCTATCTTTCAGTAAGTTAATAGGTTTTTTTAAAAATATTTTCGACTTTTCGATATGCTCACGCCCTTTTCGTAGAGTATCACATCACTTCAAGGAGGTATGCCCTACAGTTTGAGAATCACTGCTTTAATGAATTTTACGCAGTGGGTGTGTACGTCTCTAAATCTGGCCATGGCTGCTCGATTGATATTACTCTCCTGATCAGAACAGGGAAACAAAAAATAAGGACTTCATTCATCAGTATACTATCGATGAACAGGAAGAGCTTTGCAACACAAATTAATTTTAATTTGTAGAGAGAATAGATTTCTGAAGGACATTATTCGGTGTCGGCAGGTTGATCACGAACTTTTTCAATAAATCATCATCAATTTTAGTACCTTGAATCCCGGTATTCAAAACACATGAAGTTAATCTGTCCAAGGTCTAACGATTTGGGAATAATATTTTGTCCGTTCTTATTTATAATCTTAGGACCATTAGCATGGACCAACCTCCAATGGTTTACTGATTGTTAACGATTCGTCTTCTCAGATGAGACTCATTACACGACTTGGACTACAACCATGGGCAGAAACGTATTCGTTAAACACTGCAGAAACATAAATTAGTGAATCAAATTTTGTTCCTCCCTCTTTTATTTTGCAAAATGAGAAGAAACGAATTATCTCTTAATCACTTGTTACAGTAATACTGTGTCACTTTTGGAGTAATTGGGGTATGAAATATGCACTACCGAGTTTTAAAGGCTAATTGTACAATAATCTGTATTTACATAAATAAAGAAAAAGACTATGATTTTCTAAGAAAGTACATATACAGATAAGACTAAATTACAAATTTTCTTAAAACAGAACCTTAGATGAATAGAAGCAAGCAATGACAAATGATGCATTTAGTGAATTAAAAAAAATATGGCTTTGTAAGCTCTTTTCTTTTTTTGCGAAATTCTGTGTGAAAATTAAAACGTAAAAGTATTTAACAAGTGTTTTGTTAAAGTTTAAATCATTTAAATAAATAATTTTATATTCATTATCAAAAAATGATTAATTACCATTAACAAAGTCACACAGCAATCTTTATGTACAGTCAGTTTCTGAAGAGAATGAATTATACCTATTTTATCAACTAAAGTGTAACAAATAAGTAATTAATAAAACTGCACGCATTAGATTTACAATAAGTAAAAGAAAAAGCAAAAGTAAACTTTTGGCACATTTTTTTTTACAAATGTAAGCCCATATTTGATTTATTAAAAAGAAAATTAATAAATAATTTTTCATTAAAATCTGCTATAAAAGAAATAATGTAATGATGTTATATTAATTGAAAACAAATGAAAAAATCTATACAAATAAATTAAAAGGATATGTTCTTATAATTTATTTCTAGAAGTTGCTTCGGAATTTCAAACAAATGCCAGTTAATTTCACATTCTATGTTATTTAAAATAAAAAGAATAAAACTATTACAAGATTTTTTTTCCATTTTGAGTTTCCCCCTTTTTTCGTCTCTCCAATTTATTTCTCTATTTCATTTACTTTTCTAAGTCTTTGCATTTAAGACAAATTCAATTCCTTGGAAATGTAGACTGCTTTTCACTGGAGATTAATTTGACAAGATATGTCCATTCGACTTTAGTTAAATAATTTCAAATATTTTCACACGACTCTTTTTTTTCTCAAAAGAAAAAAATTGTTTTTTTGTGTGTGTTTCGTTGTTTTTTTCTTCTTTTTTTTTACAAATCGATTTCAAAACTCTTGCTATTGCTTCATTGGATACGTCTTAAGGGAAAATTTGCTTGAGTGCTAGGAAAAGTTTTAATTTCCCTTCTTACCAATCCCTAACTAATCTCTATTCTAAATTTTGCAAAGGAAAAACATTAAATAGTTTCAAAGAATAGTTTCGAGAGTACACTCGATTGATGAGGTTTAATTATTTATTACTGAGAAAGATTTGTGAGAGAAATAATCCATTTTAATTGTAGAATTTTACGTAATATTATTTATAATTTTGTTTTACTTAAAAAATTATGTTTCATCTTTATAAACACAAATATAAAAATGTATTTAAAAACTAGCACACTATTTTTGCATATATTTTTTAGGAAAGATGAAAGTAACATTTGTCTTTTGAGAATTATTAAATATTAAAACATATAACTTTCCATACTTCAATTGCTTAGTGTACTTTAAGCTCTGTAGTTTGTTCCCGTCCTAAAATTATCTTTCACAAAATGTGCTTAATTCAAAACATGTAGAAATCAGGAAAATTTGCAAAGATAAAACACAAAAAAATAAGAAAAAAAAGCAAGCAAATGGTTTCTGCTTAAAATTTAAGAATATCCAAAATCTCCAGGAAATATTTTCTTCTTGAACTATTCGCTTCTAAATTTTAATAAAATGACTTTCGTTTCCAGCTTCAATGATTCTTTAGATTCTGCTACGTTTCAAACCACTTTTGCCAGTGAATTTCCCGGAAAATTCTAGATATAATTTACTGAATTTCTAGACTTCCTTTTAAACGCATATTTAATTCAAATATCTGTCTCTTACAGAAACAAGCTGTGTGTAAATATTTCACCCAAGTACTCACTGAATACTTGTTGCTGCAGGACGAAAGTTGTTGGATGAATTACTAAATGCGACAGTCTTATATCGTGCGAATGCGCTGTTATCATACATACAGAGATTTGTGCTTCGAAAATTAATTTAAGTTTGTTTAGAGTGAGATTATATTACTCTAAGCATTCTGAAAGTAAATCAAAATTTTACTGAAACACTCATAAAATGTGTAATAGATTCAAGCAAACACATCTATCTTTCAATGATATATGAATTTATATGGTTGTATAAAATTGCTTCGAAATTAAAACCAATTTCTGAATCTTTAAAGTGGAAAGTGTTTACAAAATATTTAGAAAATTGTAAATATATAAAGCTTGAAACAGGACTCTTGCGCCTACGTGGATTTTCAATTCAATTGAAATGCACCCTGACCATGATGCTTGCACACATTACTCCTTGGTTCGATGAAAAATTTATGATTTAACAAATTTTGAAATATATATCCATATACATATTGGAAAACTACATCTTAATCAGAGCAAAACTTATGATTTAATATAGATTACTTTATTTTAGGTAAATTGCATGTTATTATATGTTGTGCATGTATACCCACTTTTGACCATCTGAAAGGTAAAATTACGAAAGATATGTAAAATGAAAGACAAATTTGTTATATGATGATTTAGAGATAGTTTTTCTAATTTGAAGAACGAGTATACAATATATACACTCAAGAGGCAAAACATTATGACCACCCTTACATTTTGCAATAAACTCGCCTGGATGACGTGGAAGTGGTATTTATATGCTGCTCGAAAGTCTGAAGAATCATTTTTTTCACTTACTTCTGTGTGTGATGGTAAAGGCTGCCGAACTAATCGAATTTGATAGAGGGGAGATTGTAATGGCTCGAACAAGTATTTCCGAAACTGCACGACTCGTGGGTTGTTTGCGATCTACAGTTGTTAGTACTCATGCGAAGGGATGAATGACGGTGAAACCAGGAGTAGACGACAGGGTGTTGGAAGTCCACACGCTATCAAAGAAAAAGGCCGTCGGAGACTGTCTCGCATGGTGAAGCAAAACCGGAGCCAGACAGTGGCTCAGCTGACAGCCCAATACAATGCAGGGCCAAGTAGAGTATTATCGGAGCAAACTGTTCAGCGGACACTGTTGGATATGGGGCAAAGCAGGAAACGTCCCACTCGTGTGCCTTTGCTGACCAAGCGTCACCGCCAACTGCGCCTGCGCTGGGCCCGGGTATATCGCGACTGGATCATGGATCAGTGGGGGAGAGTTGCCTGGTCAGATGAATCACAGTTAGTCATTCATCACGCCGATGGCCGTGTCAGGATACGCCGTCTTCCAGATGGACAGTTGTTCCCTCAATGTACAGTAGGTCGTACTCAGGCCAATGGTGGCGGTATTATGCTTTGAGGGACGTTCTCTTGGGCGTCTCTGGGATCCGTGGTTGTGGTAGAGCAGGGTATCTGAACATCATTGCGGACCAGTTGCACCCTTACATGGCCTCTGTTTTTCCAGATGGAAATGGAATGTTCCAACAGAACAACGCCCTGTGTCACAAGGCTAAAATGGAGTCGTTCCAGGAACATGATACTGAATTCTAGTTAATATCCTGGCCGCCTAACTCACCAGATCTAAATCCGATAGAACACATTTGGGATGCCATGGGACGGCAGCTGAGAGTTCAAAGACTACTAATTCTCAATATCTCGGATTTGCGCGAACATTGTTTAAACATCTGGTACAATCTGTCTCCGGCTATCTACCAAGGACTTGTGTCATCAATGATAAGGTGGGTTGAAGCTGTGTATCGCGCCAAAGGTGGGCCAACTCGTTATTGAAAGGTGGTCGTAATGTTTTGGCTCTTGAATATATATATATATATATTTGTAATCCAGAGGCATGTCAAAGTAATTACTACTTGTCAATGCACCTAACCATTGCAAAAACTTATTATGTCTGAAAAAAATATTTTAGCTGTGTTCTTCTAGTATTTCACCTCATGATGCTTGAAATGTTGCTAAGGCTCGTCTGACGTACCAGCAGTTAGAGTAATCTGAGCCAGTTGCTTATGAATGCTCGACCATCTGTGTTAAATAGACAGCAGATGTGGAACAAAAACAGGAACGAATAATTGATGAAAATCATGATTTGTTGGAAAAGCAATGTCATCTATTTATTTTTTTCTATGTCTGGCATTCTACGTGCAATTTCTGCCACATATTCTACGATGTACAGTAAAATGAAGTAGCAACAATTCATAGCTTTCCAAAAATCTCATCCTCTGTAAATGATGTTGAGGTGGATGGTTGTGAAACGGGTTTGAATTTCTTCTCAAATGTTTTTGAAGTTTCAAAATGATTAATTTCTGACATAACTATAGCAGGCTTGTATTCATTATCAGTATTAGGAAGATGCTATCCAATCCAATGATTCGTCCCTCTCTTATTCACTGAATTCATATTCGCTTTACTTTGGCATGATTACTTCAGTAATCATGCCAAAAATATCCTGAATGTCCTAAATATCCTGAAAGTTATTCAGTATTGTTCGTTATAACTCAAATTGAGAAATATACGCTCGATTAATTTTCATGTACTTTACGAGACATGATACAGTTTCTCAAATAACATTGGTAAAAATTATAATTTGAACATTCAAAACAACCAAATCTTTTCTATTACTCTAACGCTTGTGTATGGTATAGCTAGCACACATAAATTATATGGGTGCTGCTGAATGTTTACTTATTTGCTTTATCAGGGGTCTACGCCAGGTCAATATTCACTGTTAGGTTGATATTTCTATGTAATGTTTTTTTTTCTTTGGCAGCGTCTTGTGATCAAAAGATTTCCGTTAGTAAAATCTAAATCTGCTCAGTAGTAATTCACTCGAATCGAGGACCATCATTGAACATGTAATAGATAGCATCTGCCTAATAACATACCATATATATCGTTATAATTCTTCACAATTCTTTTTATTTGAGATTGATTCATATACATAAGTGCTTCTCAAAGTTTTGCTACTCAATATTCAATCATAACTTTCATAGATCCTCCCTTCCATACAATAACAATTTATTTATTGCAATAATAGACTTTGACGCTAAAGCAACAATACTACTTTAACTTCTTAAGTGCTTTAGGGGAATATAATCGTCTCCTCAGCCAAAGCGTAAATTGCAAAGATCGTGTATATATGTCTTTCCAAAGTACGATCTTTTCTGTGCCCTGCTATCCTTAAAATTATTCCGAAGGCTTTGGAATGCAATAAAGATAACTTGACAGTGTTTGCAAAGGATTTGCTTATTTATTCCTTTTCTTACCCCACCCCCATACATCACATACTCGCGACTGCATGGAAAACGGAGGCATTGAAGATCGAATCGAGTAACTTTTAATTGGCAGATCAGGGATTAATTATAAACCGTACAAATTATCAAGATAAGTATTAATTTTTGAACATAATTTTTATCTGACAAACCCATGGGGTCAGTGGTAGTTATTAATGTTAGTATGGTTAGATTAATTATAACATACATTGTGCAGTCCTGATACATTTTTGAATCTATTATAACAGTGCAAGTGTATATTTTACTTTTTATTATTTCAGAATGTAGTTTGTTTAATTACTTTCAGTAAATTAATTTTTTGTTGTTGAAATAATTTTTTTGTTTTCGACTTTTCAATATGCTCGCGCCATCTTCGTAGATTTATCACGCCCCTCCCCCTAGGGGGCAGCTTCCCACAGTTTAAGAAACGCTGATATACATTAACACGGAATAGTAATACGATACGCTTCTAATATAGGTAACGTTACATCTCCATACGTAAAAATTGTCGACAGTATTCACATTCATATATAATTTATTTGACATTAAATCCTTACACATTTATTATTCTGGATAGCCTTTAAATGTAATACTTTCCATTTATTTATGGCAATGTCATTTTTAAGTCATGATAGCTTTAGTATTAAAATGGCATATCCTTCTTTTCTTACGGACTGAAATTTAGCATTGACCTTCCTATTATTGAACCATTAATCCTTATATTTTCCACTGTCCATAAGAATATCTTCACATTAATTCTATTTTGTAATTTATAGTTTTATCTGTACATTTTTATCCAATTTGGAATTATCGAAATCTCACTTATTAATGTGGCTTAATATTTTGAAGGCTGTATCTATACTATGCACTACTAATATCGACATGTTTGGTCAGAGCATTCAAATAAAATAATCATTAGAAACATATATTCTAATGCAGATCACAGCTACTACTATAACTCGTTAATGGGATTGTAAATCAATGTATAGAAAGATTCTTGTCTCATTTTCAGGAGGACATGGCATGTAGGTAATTATGGTAAAATCTTTTTTTATCCAATTCATTCTCTGAGTTAGTCAATACAAGTACCGGGAATTGAACTGAAATGGAAAACTGACTTTTAACAATTAAATGAAATATAATATTCAAGTAACCATTGATAAAAACAAAACATTCATTTTATTTTATTTTACAGGTAAGCTAGAGTTAGGAATATCGGAATATACACACACGCACAACACACACACACACACACACAAGATCTAGTCTATTTATAGTCATGATCAACCAGAAGCTATTAAGATCATACGATTTCTGGTAAAAGGCATTTCTGATTCGTCCGTATTCGTGGGTGATGCAAAATGGCATCATCCTATTTTCAGAACGCTAACTTTTTTATATTTTTTGAGAGGTAAAGTAGTGGTAAGATCCCGTCATTTAATTATCAAGGTTAGTTTGGGAAAACTCAAGATCGTTATAAATTTAAATCCCTCTAGAGAAAATGTATATGAATGACTGATGAGAAAAACAAAACCTTTACATCACAAAAAATAGTTATACTTAGACTATACTCTAAACATCTTTTCATTCTTTATCATTATATCGCACAGCTCTATACAAAAATTAAAAATGTAACTAATTTTAAATGAAAGAATACACTTTTTTTAATATTTCACACGGATTCAGAAATTTACTTTTGGTAACTGACAGACATACCGTTCAATTAACAAGTGTCTGTTGCACACATAACGGATGGTTTCGTATATATAGCCAGTATACGAAACCATATGCCAAGCTACATATACGAATCAATGAATAGTGTGGGTCTGTGAAACAGTACTATAACCCGATGCTCGTATTGTGGGATAGCGTATAGTAGGGTTAACAGACAATGACATTAACAATCTACATTGTGGGAAGTTAAGCAACCATGCAGCGCTTAGCCATTGAACAGTGTGGTTTCACTGTAAAAGCTTTTTCAGAAAATTGCCACAATTATATACGAGCATAGAGCAAGTTCAATCCACATTTTAATATTCCATCTCGTGCCTCTATACCAAGTAGGGAACTATTTGGGTTAACAACTTAACTACAAAGGGTTAAACATAATGAAGATGAGGAGGTAAGGCAAGAACTTTAAGAAAATGTACGGACTGTAAGATAAGCAACAGTGTGAAGTCCAGTAGGATCTGCTACCATCACTGTGTTGCTCTTGGACCTTTCAATTGAACAGTACGGGGACTTCACATAGTTACTTGTATCTTCAACCCTACAGCATGCAAATTGCCAAGGCCTTAGAACTCAGCGATTAACCTCACTGTGTTGCATTTTGAACATACATGCACCAGCTGCTTGTAAACGACCCTCGCCTTACCGATAATCTACCGCTTAGCCATACTGTTCATGGTTAAGCAAACATAATTTTCATGGAGCGCTGTCAACCTCCAAGAATTTAAAGAGAGGAAAAGCTTCTCCATTCATCCAAATTAATATTGCGGTGCCCGATTTCTGCCGGAGGAATTATCGATGTAACAGTTACAGCATCACGATATGTTAAAGTGATTCCAGATCTCCAGAGGTTTTCAGTATATGAGAACACTCAATTCCAGAACGATAGAGTAACATCCAACAGAGCCAATGAATCGATAGACGTTTTAAGAGACATTTGCCCAAACTATTTAATCAATGGGTTGAGATGTTCTATGGCCAGCACGATCACTAGATAATTTATTGACCAGGGCAAGACATTTTACATTTGAATTTTATTTGTATATATCTGACAGGAGATTTACAAGACTCGTTCAGCAACAACATAGGAGTTAAAAGTGAGGCTTCACGAAAAATGTGCAGCAACAACACCGGCTCTACAAGTGACGTATTTGTCAGAATTTTTCTGTCACACTTCAGAGTGTGTATAGGCAATCATGGTTGTCATCTTTCTCAAGTAATTTTCCAAAAAGGAAACTTTTGAGATTTTTTTTTTCAACTCTATCATTTGATAACATAAATACTATGATTTTTTTTTGTTTTGACCATTCTAATGCAACATGAAGTGTAGTACTGTTTCACTAAACTTCATTCTATTTTACTAAACCATGATGCACTCAAATTTAATTACTTTGAATAAACACATATAAAATAGATACCTAGATTTGGAAAAAGAAATTGATTCAAATTCAATTGGATATAGCTAAGTGTTTTATTCGTCACTTGATGTATTCTCTCATTAGAGTATTTTTAATTGTAAAATTGTCCTAAAAACACTTTAAAGCATTAATTTCCCCAATTAATTTTCTTATGATCTACCTCGACCCATTTTTTGGTAGTAGTTTAATCACAGAACTTACAGTCAGTAACCATATAGATTGCATTTTTTCTCTTTAAGGTATCTGTACACCTTCGAAGAAAATTTTTTGAAAAACTGTAATATTTGCTATTAAAATATTTTTTACTGATGAAACATAACTTAAAACTATGAAAAATACATTTAAAATTTTACTTATAACACAAAAAAAAAAAAAATTAGGGAGAAAAACATAGTGAAAATTGGTAATTAAATTCATTGTTAGAATAACGCACATAACTCAAATGAAAACAAAAATATCACTCTTCTGTAAATTTGATGTTGATCATCATAACATTTTTTAGGGCTGGTACCATTTTCCTAATGATAATCAAATTATTACAATTTTTATCAAGGTTCGAGTAAAAGAACATTGAAAAATCACTAAAAATTTATTACGAGACATGATATACACCTTAGTTACTAAAAACATATAAACTCTATAAACATGAAAATGGTAGAGGTTCTTTAAATCTATAAAGTTAATGTACTTGTAAAGTTTAAACAAATTTGGTTCACAACTTTTTCTGATATTTACGTTGTCAGATGCCAATACGCTAAAAAAATGCATTTTGAGATAAATCAGAAATAAACTTTTAACTGCAATTTTTAATATTAAACACAATTAGATATACTTAAAAGGCCCCTGATTTATAAATAACACCCTCTTTACTCTCTAAAACATTGATTTTTTTCAACCTGGTTGCTTTTAAAATTTTTCTACGCTGCTTTACATTTGGTGTTGAATGACGTTCTGCATCGTTAATTCTTTTTACGTCAAGATGTTTGTATGATTTTAAAGTAAAATAACCAGGAGTTATATTAAGTTTTTTTTAAAATGTCAACACAACCCTTGTACCCATCATTAAATTGTATAACAGCATCCAATGCACCAGATTTTAAAGCTTTGAGGCACACGAAAACTTCTTTCGGTACTCTCTGCCATATAATGCCATTAAAACACTCATTTGAGTTTTGAGTTTTGCCATGCAGACATTTAGTTAGTAGTTCTTTGGTACATAATTCTAAATATGTAGGCTTAATCATGTTTATAAAGGTTTATCTAATGAAGTTTTATTTTTCTTTTGACTTTTGGCCACAAGATAGTGCTCGCTGGTAGTAGCACAAACTATGTTTACCGATGGGACACTGTCCATGCATGGGTTTCTTGGCACTTGATGAGCAATGAAATAGGACCGCAATAACATTTTGTTGAAGACCGGAGAGGTTTCCAACATTGCTACGAACAGCAATTCCATAATAGTTTTGCAATTGGTCAATAAAAGAGTCGGTGAGTTTGCCTTTACCAGACAGATTTTTATTTTTTGACTTTAGTTTGCGCAATCTCGCACCTACTCTCTTTTGAACATGACCGATGCATTCATATTTTGTGACACTATCTTTACCATAAGTATCTTTGACACTGATAAAGGCCTTTGAATCCCCGTCACCATAATATTGTGCATATTTAAGGCCTCGCTTCACAATAGAACGTTGGAAGATTCTAGTTGCACCAGCAGCTTCCATTTTCAACGCAGAACCTTGAAAATTGCTATGGCATACGTGATCTGCTGCGAAAGTTTCCGATTCAATGCTTTTAGGCATTTTAGAAATCTTTCTGCAGATGGGGCAATATGACGACATTATTTCAATGTCCACTACTTTACCAGTGTCAACTGACAAAGCTGCGACACACCCATTCATGGAAGTGTAACCCCTACGCTGCCATGTTCCGTCAACTGAAACACTACATTCAACTATTTTATTTTTAGAAGGATGTAGCACTAACAGTTCAGAAGCTTCTTTTTGCATTGATAGTTCACTAACTTCTGAAATCACAGACATGAGTTTGTTCTCAAGATTAGTGTACGCAGTTTTACTGAGCCTGGGTAAATTTAACGTACCACATAATTTAAACCCAGCAGAAAAACCTTTACCAATTTGTCTCATACCATAAACAAATCTTGTATTTACTTCAGGACAGTTTAAAGTTTTCTTTGAACTAGAAAACACTGAGTAAAAGTTACAATGTTTACACCTTATAACAAATTTGAACACAAACCATACCTTGAATCCTCAGAAAGCAATAAGCCTTCTTCGAAACATCTTGGGCAACAAAGTTGTAAAAAAACATTTAAGAGGACATCAATATCTATGATTCTATTTTCTGTAAGTGTTTTAGGCTCATACTCTGCCATTTCCTCATCAAAAACAGCAGGCATTTTGATCTTTGAAGAACTGGCGTTGGTGGATGTTGAGCTACAATTTTTGGAATCTTTATTAGTAGATCCATTGCCACGAAATTTTCGTTTTCTCTTAGTACTAATTCTGCGTTTTAAATTTCCCATTTTAAATGAAAAAAATTAAATTTTTCAGCTATAAAAAAGGATTTAACAGAAACTTAGAAATTGCTGCGCAATCGTCAGCAAATGTAAACAAACAATAACACACTCTCTTTTCCTGCCAGATTCTGGATAAAAATATTAGTTAAAACCTGTTGCCAATTATATTTTTGAAGATTCTGAAAACTCAAATTCATATTTTAAAGTGTATAAATTTTCTACTATTGCATATTTAAGCAATACTTTGTAAAATAAAAATGTAAACAAACATTTATTTCAACTTCCGGAATGTAGACTTGTACTTCCGGTTTCAAAAAGTAGCTACCGAGTAAAATTCAAATCCCCATAACTTAAGTTCTAAATTAGATAGAAACAAAATTTAAGCACCATTTTAAAGAAAAACGTTCAAATTTAAAAATAAAATCAAAATTCAAAAATCGAAAATTTCGGCAAAAATGACGTTTTGAAGGTGTACAGATACCAATCTAAACAAATTTCAAACTTTTCCTCAGAAATATTTTGCATCAATTCGAATTTAACTTTAATAATTATCTTTTAATTTCGATTTAAATGTATAACTTTATTTGCATTCTTGTGAAGAGGTTGTTTGAAAGAATCATTAAAGCGACTGATTTTGTAGGTTAAATTGAGATATTTAACGCATTATTTGCCCGAACATTTTGTTTAAAGACAAAACTAATGGAATACTTGCGCAAAAAAATCTTAAAAGCTATCAATTTACCAATAATTCATTATTATGATATGTTCAAACATTTCTAATTTTAATATACCTTTGTGTGTCGTCCTATAAATTACTCTTATACACAAGGAAATGAACTTTTAAGCATCTGAAACTAATCGTGTATCTGCGATCTGATTCGCTCTTCCTGATAATAAAATCAATGAAAAGAATCCATCAAGCCACAGTAGATGACTTCATCAGCATCCTCCTGTAAATAAAGGTCAGATTACTGCTTATCGGAATTTAATAAAGCCATGGTAATTAATGACAAAACAACCCTCTAGTTCGTTCTTGCTTCATTACATTTATTTTAAACAAATTGCGAAAATCGATTGGGCACCATAGCACGCGAATCGAGTTTCGTGTCGGATAAAGAGTTTAAGATTCCTTCTTCATTAAAATGATTATTATCAAGAGATAAAATGGGTTCGACATTATTACCTTCTAAAATTTCTCGTGTAACGAAACTCCCAGGCAGGAGTTGCCAAGTTTTGCCTTATATAAAATAAGGAATGGTGTATTATTCGTATTTTTCATGGATATTGTTTATTTACTGTTGTTGCTGTGTGTTTCATGCTGGTTTACATATGAAAGACGAAAGATAGACGACCAGAAACACACAGTAGGATCACACAGAAGAACATAGACTTTTATTGCAAAAACGATTATACCAGCATAAACAGAAGGGGTGCGCTGCTTTCTATTTGAGACGGGAATCCATTTCAAGAGAAAGTCCGACTTTTCTCCCCGGAAATACACCCATGCCTTATTCTCGGGATTGGAATCCGAGCCCACTCGGCAACAAGCGGAGAGTCCTATCCACCATACTGGCTGGGAGGCTGTTTATATATATATATATGTGTGTGTGTGTGTAATAATCCCCATTATTTATTCTTTCGTAACTTTTTATTATCTAGGGTCCATCCCTTCAGGATCCAAATTTTAGCAATAAGTTAAACCAGCCATCTAACGAGAGTATTTTGAACTACATCTATCCACCCGCTCAGATTATGTGATTTAAGCTGCCTATGAATACTGAGATTTCTGGAGACCTCCCTCTTCCTCATTTGTCTTTTTCTTGGTCATTTCATTCATTTATTTCCTCATTTGGCTGCAGCTTGGTTTGTATTTGTGTTTTGTGTCTTCTTGTCTGCTTCTTTTTATGTTGAAACTCTAATGTTTAATAACCAGATTTTATTATTTCAATGGACTGCCTCGTCAATGCCATCGAAAATAGTGATCATATAAAGAAATACCTTTCAACGGCTACGTCTTTTACACACACACACACACACACACACACACACACACACACACACACCACACACACACACACACACACACACACACACACACACACCACACACACACGCATATATATATATATATATATATATATATAATATATATAATATATATATATATATAAATTTTAAAAAAATGTAAAAGAACTTATCTACAATTAAAAAAAAGTTTGGATTAATTTTTTGTTTACACTGAAATTTTTTTAATAACACCAATAAATTTTTAGCAATCACGTACAGATTAAATAACATGTTGTGTAGAGTGAATATTGTTACGAGTTCTATATAAAGAATACTTTAAATGGTGTAAATAAATTTTATTGGGATGTGCAATACGTTTAGACTCCCATTACTTCTATGTTGTACTTTTTATTTAAAAGCGTTCTATAACCATAAAAGTAAGACAAACCAAGACTATTATTGATTTGTAAATGTGAAAAAACTAAGTTTATTAATATTATTTTATAAATGTGATTTTTTAAATCTATATTCAATTTGAAAATGTTAATGACACATGTTTTTTCCCCCAAGGGTGCCTCATTTCATTCAACGTTTGATAAACATAAAAAAATACGCTTAGAACATGTAACAAATAAAAGAAAAACTACAGAACTGTTACTTCAAGTAGAAAGAAAGGAAAATCTATTTTCAAGAAGAAAAATGTATTGTCATCCGTTTTATCTCGGAGACATTGTTACCTTTTTGAAAAACATTATCTTTAATCACCAGTGATTTGATGATTGGTCGTTTCAACTGTTTCTCGCTATAAATAATCACTAGATTTTTGCCAGGTGACAATGTAACTTACAAGATGTTCTTTCATTTAGTAAATTCGTTTTGACAGTTACAACTGCCTGAAAGCAGTTGTTATCCATATGATAGGGTGAGGGGCTTTTGTGGGAAATAAAAGTACTTCTAGTGTCAGGGAGTTTTCAAATCCTGTATCTAAGGAAATAAATTAATTATAAATCATATTGTCACGGGTCTATTCCGCATTTATCTACTAACAAATCCTCTTTTTAAAAAATGGTCTTTAAAATTTAATTTATTGAAAACTTTCCAGCGAAGAAGAAGATGTGAGCATGTGAATTAAGTCTTGTATATAAAGATTAAACTCTCAAGTTAAAGGTAGAGGAGAGAGAAATTAGCATATAATAGATTAGATTAAGATATATAAAGATTAGAGAGAAGTTAGACTACTACGACTAGCAGTAATAGATTAAACATGAAGTAAGCGTGAGTACTAAGTAACTGGATATCATAACATTAAAGTCGACGATTGGTTAAATAGATATTACATTAGATTAAGTCACTAAAAGAGAATCTGAATGCATTTCTTGGACGTAAATGTGTGATCTGTTTTAATTATTAGTCTTCTCATACCTCGCCGGCCTCGCTATTGTATATAATTCATATGTAGAAATTAGGTGCATCTCTTGACTTGGTTAATAAGCATTGTGTTGTTGATGATATTGACAATAAATTGAAATTATTTTGAAATTTTCCTAGTCTCCTTCCAGCCTCCTCACACTGAGGGAAAAGATACCTCTTCCCTCACAATATCAACAATTTAAATTTCAGCAAAATTTATTTTGTTACTTAAATTTTTTTTTCTGTTCAGAACGACGTGTTTCTATATCATACATAGTATAACGCTTGGTATATATTAATTGCAGTTACTTTAAAATTTAACCCGAAAATGTATATTGTTGCGAAATTCCTACATTCTAGTTCCACTTAATGCTATTCAAAAACTTCAGTGTGTGTTTCCGAACGCCCGTTGATAAACAAGGGCGGTGAATAATATATTTCTAATGGGGCTGCAGATGGGTGTTTTACCGTTACATATTTAGTACACTCTCCGGGAGCTAGTATGTCCGTTTAGTAAGGCACCATATAGGTGGAGTACAATCGCCACAAGTACTTTTTATTCCTTGTTTTTCCCACAAAGGGAAGAACCTTAGCTCTGACAATGCGAGACCGTACTTAGAAATTTAGGTTTTCTGATAGCACCCAAGCCAAACAGGCAGTCAAGCATCTTTTACATGCCTCATGATTATAATACACGGCCGCTGCTGATTTTCTGCATCATGAAAATCCACCAACTTGGCCCGGATTCAAACTCTCAACCTTCGGCGTTCAATGCCAGCAGCAAACCAGCTATGCCATCCAGCTGTCTTGGCAGTAAATCATGAGTGAAAGAAAATGCATTACTTTACGTGAACTATATATTTTTTGACATTTGAATGGGGTGGGTGATAAAGTCCAGTGTTTTACTTGGAGAGATATTATCTATAATTGATAAATGATAATATTTGATAATTGTCAATAATTGATGTTGCCTTCAAAAGTTGTATTTAATACATGGCATACTTTTGGGAAATAATCTATGTGTTTAAATGTCTACTTATAATTTTGTTTCAAAATAAATACTCAATATTATATTACCTGTATTATTAAAGTTTTTTTATGTAACTTTTGATTACATTCTTATAAAAACTATCTCCGAAAACTAAAAGGGAAAAAATCAAGCATTTGAGGGTTAAATAATGTTTACAATAGAATTAAATGTTCTCATGATCTATTTTCTTAGCGATGTAATTTTATACAGTCACAAGATAACCTTAAGCATGCTTAGTTTTTGCAAGCTGACAATACTTTTCTGTAAGTTTATGTGAACGAATATTTTATGAACATAAAAACAGATCTTATATTATTTTCATGAATTTGTTCATATTCTTAAAAGTTACTGGCATTTCACAAAGAGTTATATATGAAATATATATATATAAAAATATATATATATTTGTAATTTAACTGCAATATGAAAGAACCTTATATTAATATATATGTCGGATTAATACTTATATCTTTTCAAAAAATATTTTCCCCGTACGGTTGTTTTAAATATTAAATTTATGCAAATAACACCAAAACATATCAATACTGGTGTACATCTTTAAAACTTATGAATAAATATGATGTATAAAATCGCATGAGTAAATATGACATGGTTTATAACATCTAAAAATATACATGCTTTCAATGCATATATAGTTTAGCTCAAATCTTATTTCACATTTTAATATCGTTATTTCAGATTCGTGAATGGTGAAATGTTTGCTTGAAATGACGTTCTATTTGTTCTAACGTAGGCCGTACGTTCCTATTTTCATCTTCCCATTTTAAATTCATGTAGTTAACCTTTTGTTGGGTGTGGCTAAAATTTGGAAAAGAAATATATCCGTTCTGAATTAGAAATGCCCACTTTAGTGAAGTATAATAATTGGTTAATTTAACTCAAACAAATTTATTAGCGTTACTGTGTAATGGATTACCAATATATGTCCACACATTAAGTTATGATAAAAAAAAATTGTTCTAAGATAAACGATGCCTTAAGGACAAAAAAATATTGGTTGAAAATGTGCACAATTTGTGATATAAGAAAATTGATTGTAACCAGATATAAAATGAATAATTTTTTTGCAATATGAACTTGATGGGATTTGTACATATTTTAAGATATAAAATTTAAATTTAGTATAAAAATAGCTTTATACTTTGAATGGAAATTAAATTTATACATTTAAGCACACACACATAAATATATATAGTTTTTGGATTTGTTTTCATATATTTAAATATATATATATTTTGTTTTTAAAAATCAATACTTTTTGGGTCATGAATCAGCTTAATTTAGTGAAAAACGAATTTGCAAATTTAATAAAGAAGAATTTCAATATGATTAATTTCATATGAATATTATATTTATACCTGCATTCGAATACGCATATAATTAATTAAATAATTGAGAAAACCAACAGATATGAATAACTTCCATTTAAGAAATGAAGATAATTCCTACTACAAAGTAGCTATTATTTCTGAAATATTAATACAAAACATAAGAAACAAAAATTTAACTCAAAAACAAGATATTGCTAATTCCTGGATTAAGATCTCGATAAACAATTGAGAAAACAAATTAAGAGACATTTTGAAGAGGGTGAAAATATATTTTAAGATTATTTTGATTTATATTATTTATTCCTTCTTATAAACGTGGAGTTGTTTTTGTTGCTTTTCGTTTTTAACCTTATGCGACAGTAATGAGCCCTAAGAGAAGGTTTTATACATTGCAAAGTATGGACTCTTAAGGATAATTTAAGCCCTTGTATGAAACTATTGTTGTAAAGATAAATTTAATACTTAAAAGGCTTTCATAAAATTAAAAAAAAAACCATTACATTTTCATTCATATTATTATAACATGTAAGGCAGTTTTTTAGAAAGCCGATAAAGGACTCAGTATTGAACTTCTTTAGGCTTTAAACAGACATTGATCATGAGCATTTTTGAAAATACATTCTTTGTATTTGGCGTTTATTCTAAGGCAATGCTTGGATCTATGCCAATCAACAATTAAGAAACAATTGGATTGAAGATCTGCGAATCTTATTTTGAAGAATTTCGTGACAAATTTTGCAACATAAAATAAATCTTCACTTCATATAATTACTTTTATACACATGTTTACCTCAATACTTTTACTCATAAAAACAAAGTAAGTATAAACTATAAAACTTTAATGAAATTCTAGCAGACCGAGTAGTGGTAATCGTACTGATTGATGACAATAGTAAATATGGAACAATTCTTTATAAATGTTCATGTAAAGCATAGAATGCTTAAATATGTCCGATTAAAAAAGGACTAACGGCTTTGATTCGAGGCATAAATAGTGAAACTTGCAATACATTAAGTCCATTCTTAGAGTATGTATGCATTTGTCTTGTATAGGAAGAAAAATATAAATTTATAGTTTACTAATTTGGGATATTCGACGTCTCTTAAAATCATCCCATATGCGTGTGATGGGTTTCAAAGGATTTTTGTAAACAATGGTCATGTTTAAATTCATACTGTTGAATCTGCATAAGATTGAACAACGGAATCTTTCAAATTTTCCTGCGAATTCAAAACTTTTTGTGAATAAATTACAAGTATATTGAGATAGGATAGTTAAAAGATATCGAGCGATGTTAAAATTCTTTAAATGTAGCATTATTGAGCTTATGAGTGATATTGCTGCCCCTCACCAATACCCTTTGGTGCACAATATTCCTTTATATTGAAAAAGTCAGAGAGTATTATTAGAGAGAAGCAGAAGTTACATCATTTCCCACTTTTTTTTGTTTCATTACCTAATCTTTAGTTCTCTTACTGTCCCACTACAGATGAATGCAAAATAATTTATCATACACGTGTGCAAAATATATTTAAATTATATGACTTAGATGTCCATCGGAACGTGCTTTACAGTAATTATTTCTGGCATCTTAATTTATGTAATATGTGGTTTGAATTATTTTCAGTAATAAATCAGAAAGCATAATAATACAATAAATTAACTTCTAAAATGTCGATTAAATGTTACTCGAATCCCTCCTCATTGCCCCCGTTTCTTACATTGGCGTGCGTGTGCCAATGGGAGGGAGATAGAGAAAAGGCACACATAAGCAAAACATTCTCTAAAAAAATTAATCCTTCACGAAAACTGTCAAGGTTATTTTATTGTATTCCAAATCTTTCGGAATAGTTTTATTGATAGCAGCGTAAAGAAAAGGATCGTATTTCGGAAATACGTATGTATACGCCAGAGGCGTTTAACTCACTTGTTGAGTGAGGCATATTTATATGTCGGTGGCAGTTATGGAGTTAAAATAGTGCTAGCTGATTTTAATTGTAAAAGGTTTAATTTATTGATCAGAACGTGATTTTATTACTTATAAAAAATAAAACTGTTTTGAATAGGGGAAAAAATTTAACTGTAATTTACTTTTTCCTTCGGTTGTTAGGGAATTGTAACTAAAATGTTAAAAATATTACAAATGAAATAAAAAGTATTTTGAATTGTGAAAACCAAGTTATCCCTGCCGCAAAAGTAAAAATATAATTAATGCTGATTTTTAATGTTTTCTTTACAAATACTTTTTTCCTATCTTAACAGGATTAATGGTCTACATTTCTACCGAAAAACAAATCTCTTAAATGCTCTTGAAATGGCTTTCTGAAGGTACCAAAGTCGTAAAAGGATGTTTATATGTATGTGTATAAACACATTAAAATTCTCAATGTTTTTTTTTTCTATTTTTGCTCTAATATCTCTTGAATAATAAAACATTTTAATGAATTTCTGATTTAATATATTAAATACACATTGCAAGTTAAATACAAGCAAGTAAAAAAAGATTACTTTAATTTTAATATGAAATTTTTCAATATTTTTGGGATCTAACGAATTTTATTTTCAGTATTTAAAAGTTTAACATAAAATATTTAAAAAATATAAATATAGAATATAAAAATGGATACCTGATCCAAATAAAAAATTCTATTGATTGTGATTAATAAAATATTATCTCACAGCAATTTATTGCATTCCGGTATTCAAAATACACGATAAAAGTGTTTGCAATTCATATTCATGTACAAATTACGAGTTATTTGTTTTCAACACATTGTGAGGTTATCCAAGCCATTTATTTGTACAAATAAAAAATACACAAGTTTGAGAAAGAGTTTTGGAATTCACTTTTTAATGAAATATATGCAGAGAGATAACAAAACTATTAAAAATTTTGTCTCACATTACTAATATTCGTAAGCCACACATAATGTTTTAACGTCAAAATATATATTTGCTCGTTGAAGTACTTCAAAATTTAAGACGTATCATTTTTTACCGATTCAATAGATTTTCCTGAAATACTGTTTCAAAGAGCAACCTTTCAGTTTGAGACTGGCTAGGAAACTGATAGAGACAGATGACAAAAGATGTCACGATGCACTTGTTTCACTGTCAGGAGAATATTTCAAACTTCTAGATCTGTTAAGAAAGTTTAGATAGGGTCAATAAAGAATAATAGTTTTATCTAGAGATACATATCGGTTTGCAACTGACAGTTGTGATGGTTCGTAGTTTCTAATTACATTCAGAATGCGGTGATTTTACTGAATTAAAAGCAAGAATGGAATGGATCAAATACAGGAGATTGAAAAAAATACCTTAGTATTAAAAAATGACAGGATTCAGTAATCATTTCACAAAAATGATTAAATTACGAAGATATAAATAATTATTGAAGTGAAAACTTCTTTAGTGGCGTTGGGCACTTTTTGGTAGGGGAAAATCTTATGGGTTCGTGTCACCGACATGCTCTGACTGGCGCACGCGCAGTGTGGTCTTCGCCTTATACACTTTTTGGATGGGTGAAATCTGGTGCGTTCGCGTCGCTGACATGCTTATAGCAGTATATCTGTAGCTATACAGCTGACGTATACTGCTGAGTATATCTTATACGTGAAATTGAATGGATTTAGTGAAAAGTTCAATGTGTATATACTGTGCATTGCTCGTTGCGATTCCGAGAATGGGCAATACATGTTTATGGTTGCCGTTTATATTTCGCCTGGAAAATCTATGATACAGATACAACATTTTTTATTCGAAAATTTGATGATTTATACAAAAGAAGGTTTCAAATACTCGAAAAAAGAATTGGCGAAAAATATGATAATGTACCGATGATTTTAAATGGAGATTTCAATATTAACTGTGCAGATGATAAAAATCTACCACAAATTGATTTTTTAAATGAAATACTTAATTTAAATATGCCCAATGATCGAAAACTCAGTACTACAAAATATAAAACGACGATCGATGCGGTTTTTTTGTTGGGATACTTAGATAAATTTGAATCAAACATTTTCCTTTCTTACTTTAGTTACCATAAGCCTATTGTATCTTTTTTAGAACAAAGTGAAATAATTGAAAGTAAAGTCTAAGTATTGTTGAAATTAATGATGACAATGATGCAAACAATTAAAATAACGTTAAAAATCACACACATTGAAATTTAAGTAAATACAAATACTATCCATAAATAATATGATTGTATATTAATTGTTATTTCAATTGAATTGTGTTTATATTTTGTCATGATCTTGTAAAGCCCGTAATACATTTGAATAATAAAATAACATATAAACATGCATTTAGTTGTTTCTCGGAGTATCAATAGATGTGAAAACCAGATTGATGTTGATAATTTTAATTCAAACATTATGAAATTTCAAATTTTAATACTAAAAGTTCACTTCTATCGGCAGTCTTTATAACTGCCAATTCTTTTGAGAGAAAATGCCCATTATATTTTTTATGCATTTATTTTAAGTTAAGAATATTAAAGTTTTTCAATATGTTCTTATTTAAATAGGAATATTAAAGAATGAAAGTGATTTACTTAAAAAAATATCTTAATGCATACTAGAAATTATATAGAATTGGAAGAGCTTTCGAAAAATAGTGACAAACCCTTATTTTTTAGCGATGGAGCAAACTATAGAAGAAGTAGACATGTATATATTATAGAAATTAAAAAACAAATGATTTTTGCGGAAAAAAATATCCCAAACAGTGCATTTTAGCTGTAAATTATTTAGGGTAGCTAAGTTGGAGGGAATTTAAAAAAAGTATTCTTAGAGTTTGATACATTATTAAAAGTCTTACAACATGGTTTGTTTGCAGGAGGTAATGTTTCCAGGTGATAGTTTCGTTGTAAGTATACTTACCAGAAGTATTTTTTTAAAAAATAAAAACCTTTTTTTTCAGTTGGCTTAGAAGGACCTCGACATCTAAGATTAGGGAGAACTGAATTCAATAAAATGTTATAAAATATTCCGATTCAGTTAATTTTGGCCTTAAAACATTTTAAGCAGCTTAACTTAAGCTGTATAGTAAATTTGTGAATCTTTTTTGAGGTCTGGTACGTTACAAATAAATATTCTTTATGGTGATCATATAAGTATTCACAAAAGCTTTAACATTAAGTCTTTGCGGGAACAAATTGAACAAAATAAAGTAAAATATTCCGATTTGGTTGAATAAAAATTTCTATGTATTTGAAGCAGCTTAACCTAAGCCACGTAGAATGTTTTCGGGAACTTTTCGGGTCTTGAGAACTGATCCAGATCATCCAAGCACTGAGATCCGTCAGACGAAATAGGGAATGCGTCAGAGGAGCGATGAAATGAAAAATTGAGCTGGTGGAAACAGAAATGTGCCCAAAAGGACATTTGGAGATGAACAGAGATCGGCTTTGGATTTTCGATTTATGGAGTTGGGGAGTTTCCCAATTTGTGACAGTTTTGCCAGTACGTCCAGTCGGGATGTAAAGAACTCCGAAGCAGTTATTTTGAGTTGTTTTCTCAAAATAAAATAACTCGGATTGGAAGATATAGCAATGTGTCGTTATTACAGAATAAAGTTTGAATGAGGAGGAAAAAAGCAAATGTTCTCTAAAGCAGCATTAATGAATTGAATAATTGGAAATTAAATTTTAATATAATTAATGTAACTACCTACGCTCAGATTTTTTTTTAATTTTTTTTTTTTATAAAAACAACTTTTTGAAAGTTATTGCGTATTTTTGCAAAGAAAAATAAAGAAGAATGTGAAATATACTTAAAAATTTTAAATAAATATTGTACTCAGTCTCTCTTTCTTATGGAAAAGTTTCTTTTAGTTGTTTTCAAGGAAGTTTTAACAAATTTTTACTAAAACAGATAACACTTTTTAAAAATTCTAACGCAATTACATAAATTTTCTTCTTACACAACATGCCTGCTGAAGTGTTCTTCAAAATTAACCAAGATGTAAGAGAAATATTAAAATGCAAAAAATTACAGGCAATTATACATTCTAATATGAATATTTTGCTAGTTTTTTTTAAAAAAATTATTTTTAAAAACAATTTTAAAAGGAAAAAATATATCTGATCTACAACAAACTTATGGACCACTTCATGAAAAATAATATACAGAATATTTCCACGAAATTTCAAAACATTATCTTGTTTGGGAAAAATATGCAACTAGTAAAGAGTTTCTTTTAATAAATTATAGTTTAAAAAAATCTAAGAAACACGCTTTTATAGTGAATCGAACTGAAAAGTAAAAAAAATAATTCTTAAAATAAGAATAAAATGATGAACAATAAAATAAGGTCATTGGGGGTAAAAGCGTGTGGTGTTGTACTAATAAATCAATTGTTATAGTTTCTAACTTCTATTCCGAAATGCTGAGTTAGTGTAAAAATGTAGTACAAAGCACCCCACACTCTTACCCTAATTACCTTAATTTTCTCGTTAATCATTTTATTCTTATATAACGAAATAAGAATAACGCACTATAATAACGAAACTGAAGTAGCAATCAAACTTTTAATATAACGGAAATGAAAATAAGAGTACTTATCTACTCTCCAAAGCGCTCTTGCTCCAACATTTGCTTAATTTTTCCTTCTTGAATTAATAATACTAAGTACGACCCCCGGTTGCTAACACTATGATTTCTTCTTATTCTTAAATTTTTAAACGTTATCCCACCTCCTCTACGCCTAGCTTTTAAACAGAAGGTCGCATTTACATAAAATCAAGTCATATCTACGGAAAGCGGTTTTCAACTAAAATTACAGTTGAAAAGAGTATTTTACCCGAGAGGATTAGTAGAAGCTTGAATAGAACCCGTTACAAAGAGATTAAACATATAACTTAGCAAAACACATGCTAAAATGCAAACAGACTCTCTGTTGAAAATTTTTAGCAGGAAATAACTATAATAATAATGGAGTAGTGATTAGAAAAATTAAAGAAATATAATTTATAAATTGTAAATATAAGAAAAACTGTAGAAATTGAGTTACAAGTTACAATTTTCTGCAACTACCGGTTCATTCATGCAGAATGTGTTGTTTTCTAAAATCACTAAAACTTTATTACTATTTCACAGTAAGTGAATAGAAAACTGTTTTGGAAAGAAAAATGTTCAAACTATAAGATTTTTAAATGAAAAAAAATTGTCTCATGTAGTCGAAAAACGACATTTTCAGAATAAAAGCAGTCCCCTTATTAAAAGTTTAACGAAGTTAAACTTGGGGGAAGAAATTATGGAATTCTGAATAATTACGTGAGAGATGCACATGATGTCCTATTTTTATTTAAATAATATTTTGTTTAAAGAAAATGTCTTGTTTAAAACACTGGAGACATTTGACTAAAATTCGAAATAAAATAAATTCTTTAACTTACAATCAAAGAATTCACAAATGAAAGAAGTGATGCACAGTTAGTCGTCATCGGTCAGCATAGATCCCCCCCCCTCCTTAAAAAAACAGAATGCTGGTATTTGTTATAGCCGCCATGGAAAAATAATGTTACTGATTATTAAATTACGTGTTCTCGAATTCATTTTAGTATGATGAAGAAGTTCAGTGAAACTTATATTTCATATGCCCTCAATATTCGTCTCGATAAGCTAGCGATTAGTGAGTTGATTTCAAAAACATATAATAGGCAATATCACATGTTAAAACATACTAAAAATCAACGGTATCATTCAGTGGTAAATTGGCTCTGAATGGCCAAATTAGAGTTCGCCTCACCACTTAAAGTAACACGGATAGCTTACGATGTTATTTTATGTATCACTTAATGTGACGTCAGCTCATTCGAATAATAAGGAATTGTCTATTTGCCAGAGGTCAAAATAAACTATCCATCACAAGCATCTAATTTAATAATTTCAGTAAATCAAACAAACCACTAATTAAAAAACACAGGGGAAAAAATTAAACTTGAAAGTAATTTAAATACGTGTTTCACAAATAACTGTCTATTTCCATGAAAACACCAATGCACTGATTTCTTTCATAAGTGCATGCACATCTTAGAAGAAAGAATAGCCATTGTTTGCTGGAAATTGGGTGGTAAAACATATAAAAAAGCACGTCAGCTGTCAATCGGAAAACAACCACAAACAAGGTCCATATCAGGCTACTAGGGAATTAATTGAGTTAAAGTCTTTTGACAGTATCCTCATATTTGATGGTCGTCTAGGATGTTTTCCATCAGCCACGCTATCAGTTCGTGTGAATTTGATCACAAGTAGCCTGATATTAGCCCTTTTTGGTGGTTGTTTTCCGTATCTTCGCTGGTACAGCTGACACATCTCATCATATGTTTTACTATCCTGTTTCCAGGAAACGATGGGTATTCTTTCTTTTAAGAAGAGCATTTCTTCAAACACCTGTGAAAGAAATCAATGCATTGGTGTTAGATCGTTCTTTTTGGAATACCATGCAGAATTAGTGCTATTTGCTTGCCTTCTTCCAATTTATCCCTTTTTGTTTCATTTTATAGTTAAATGAAACCCGCTTTGAAAATATTATTTGGCACAACCATATGATGTCTTGTAAAATTAATAAATTATACAATATTTGAAAAATGTTTTTCTTGTAAAAGTTATAAGAATTTTTTATGTAGTGTTATTCTCATTATTTCTATTTTTGCAACATTATCGAGAAAAAAAAATCTAATAAGAACATTTCAAGAAAAAGTATTAGTTTAAAAATTTATGGAGATGAGTATTTCAATAAATTCATTGAGTACCAACAAGTTAGAATTGTCTTTTAGTTAGAAGTATCTCAAAGTAAAATTAAGTATCAAAGTCAAAAACAAAAATAAAAAATATGTAAGTAAAATTATCATTTTAAATTACGTAATATTTACTTTAACCTGCATTTTTCATTTGTGTTTTATTTACTTAAAACATCATGTTAACATCGTGCTTTCAATTTTTAAAACAAAAGTGGTGCTTCAAAAAAAGATGAATCTGAAAAGTAAAAAGTTTGTTTCACGATTGTTATTAAAATAATACGATTTGACAGCTGAAATGTCTGAAAGTAATCAAGTTTCCCAGTTTTATGAAATTAATTTTTACACTAAACTAAGTGACAAGAAAGATAGTGGCAACATCGTAACATTAAAAAAAGGAACCCAAATGAAATTGGTTGTCTTAAATTTATGTATTCAAATCCTTTCAAAATTTTGATATTTTTAAGCTGACAGGAATGACATTTTTATTGATTTAGCACATACAACATTTAAGATGTTCGAATCGATTTTATGTTCAAAGAAATGAAAGTTTGAAAAAGAGCAAAGAGAAGAGCAAACAGTAAATAAAATACTTTTATTATTATTTGGATAAGATATATGTGTGCCTATAAATATTTCAAGACACGAATGAAAGAAAATTATGCGTCGAATAAAAAAAGGGGAAAGGGAAAAAAAGAAAAGTGTATAATATATTTTAAATTTTCTACTCAATTCCATCAAGGTTTCCCATGAATTATTGAAGTTCTTACGTCATTTTAACTGATTTTATAACAAAAATGACAGCTTTCAAATTGTCAGGTTTAAAAACTGTGTTGTTGGCGAAAACTTATTTAAAATAAATATTTAAATACTTTGCTTCTTGCAGATTTTATTTTAACTTTGATAATAACAATAAACCGTATTCTACTAGCACAACATAATGCTCAGCAGTACTTTCACAAAGCATGAAATTTGCTTAAAAGTGCAATATTAAAATAATATAAATACTAGTTTAATGTAGAGACATAATTGTCAATGCCTAGATAAAGTATATCTCATATTAAAACTTTTACTAATAAAATATTTATGAACTCTCAGATTTAATTTGGTAGCAGCTAAAAAAATATAAATAATAAATACAAATGGAAAAAAAAAGATTGAATATATTTGATATAATTTTACGGTAAATTTTAAAATCTGTAAGATCAGTTTTATCAGTAAATGTATCTGAATAATATTGCAGACGAAATCTAACGACTGAATTTAAAATACCCGACACTACGTGCGACAACTTTAAAAAAAATGGAGATATGGGGATTTTTTTTGATTTTTTTAGATTTAATTAATACATTTTAAGAAAAATATGTTAAAACTAATAAGAGAAAAATAAATTATTATTATTGAAATGGGAAAAAAAGGGTAAAAATTTACAAAAAATAAAATAAACGCGGCCCATTCAGTTCCAAAAGTTCATGACCAAATTTTCAATTTTTTAATTCTAATGCGTTGCTATATTGTTAGGTTTTGAAATGACTTGCAGGATAAGATACATTTTAATTTTTACAAAAACTAGAGCAATTTTGTCTTAATTATTATAAGAAATTGCTTAAAAAAACAAAGATTATATTAATATAAGGGACTGTAAATTTTGTAATAAAACAGTGATTGATAAATCTGAAGGTTAAAACACTTCTACTATTATACAAAACATACACAAAAAACTTCAGTTAATTATTTTCAAACGTTTTTGAGCACTCGTTGTCCCCGTTTGAGCTTCGAGTTTAAAGTCATCATTTAAAACATTTTCACGTTTTGAAGTATGACATCTTTCTTAAAGTATAAGGGCATCTACTTTTACTAAAATACTTGTAGTTTTTGTTCTAATGAACGGAAAATCATAAACATGGTATTTTTATAAAACTAATAAGGTGGCCTATAAAATAAAATCATAAAAAAACTGTCAGTTTTTGGAAAAAATTCAGTATTTAGGTTAGTCAGATACCTTAAAAACATCTGCTGCATTTGAGTCACAGCAGATTATCTCAAATTCTGTGTCAGAACTTATGGCACGAATATGTAGTTATACAGAAAATAAAATATTCCCTTTGTGACTGTGCATGTGCTGTTTTCAAGCTGACCAACATTTAAATATAATTTAAAATAATTGAACATAAACTTGCAGGAAATTTATATTAATCTTTAGGAAAATGTTTTCTTTTCTTTTTACTGCTTATTTATTAAATATTCCTATGAAAAGTCTTAAACTTTAAATTTTAAAACAATATTAAAAATTTTGAAAATAGCTTCCATTTTTTGAATTTTATATAAGCCGAGCTTTGAATTCAATTTTAAATTTTGTGAAATAACCACAAGAATACTTACAAAATGCGAGTGATGCTTCATTCTTTATTACTAATAAAATACTTTTCATACTTTTGTAATGTTTGAAAAAATTATTCTGTAACATTACTAAAGTGATAATATTTTTAGTCAATTTAAGTGAATATTAATTATTTAAAGTAGTTAATATTTATATGTGTCATTAACCGCTGAATTTAAATGAGAAAATGTTCAGAAAATAAATTCACATTGCGAGTATTTGACCTACGCAAACTTCATTTGTTTTAATATACTATCTATTGAAATTATTTTTAAAATACACACGCATTCAATTGTTTTGCATTTGATGCGAATTTTTATTCCAAGAATAAGCCAATATTCTGCAGATCAATAGTTCTATAATGAAATAATTTAATTGCCTTAATTATATGTTTAACATTGATAAATATAAAGCTAAAAATATATGGTTAAGAATTTCAAATCTCTATATAAGTATAAGTTATGCATCATAACAAGGAACCAGTAATTAGGAATTTAGTTTTTTTACAAATGTGAATTTATACGAGTTGAAATACATATACTACCAGTTTGTAATGGGTGTATTTTAGTACGGCAAATATATATTTCGAAACACTACTTTACATCAAGAAATAAAAGCTCCGATTTAAGCTAAATATGCTTCAGAAGGAGAAGGAGAATACGTCTGTACAATACAAATTAATTTTTAGTGGCAATTTAGAAGCTTTAGATGGAGAAAAAAAATAGAACTATCACATATTCAACATTAAAAAAAGTTTAGGAATGTACTTTTTCATTAAAAAGTTCATTACTATATTTTTGAAAATGAAATTTTCGAATGAATTATTTCAAAAAGAGCTATTTTATACGTAACTAAGCAATAACAGAACACATGAAATAATTACATTTATTAAAAAAAGAATCTACTAGAAATATCATAAGATTAAATATTTAACCACATATATTTTAATTTTTGGCCCAAAAATGATTACTAGTAGACATAAATATTTGTCAAATGAAATAGTTTCAATTTGATCAGTAATGTATCTGGGAAAACACATTAACACGTTAATTTCAAAACTGTATACCTAGGAATTCAAAATGTGATTTAACATAACATTTATTTACATAAATAAAATTTCAATGATGATCTCTGATTTTTTTTTGTATTAATGTCAGTGTTACTTTAAATTTTATCAAGAAGATCAAAAGAAAATTAGTGCAATAAATTTGCGTTACATGTATGTTTTGCGATTTTACCATCAAAATGAAACTTTAACTACAAACACTTTCAGTAATTATTTATTTATGAAATTTCGATAATGCCTGTTCGATCTTTTTCAGTTCATATCTTTTGTCGTTCATTATAAAATTCGATATAATTTTAATATGATTACATTTTTAATAATAAATATGAAATGCATTTTGAATAGGTTTGAAATTTGATTTTGGAACTATTCTTTTCCTACTTAATTAGATACTTTTCTTTAGACAAAATCTTATTTTGAAATTTTCATTAGTTTAAACTCTATTTAATTTATGAGCTTTTTTATTACTTGGAGCAGGCATTTTTTTTTTTTGTTAATGATATGTAAAAACTAAGGAAAATAATTTTATATTTACTTTGAATTTAAATTTTTAATTTATATATATTGCTAAGGTATGATATTAATTATATAAAAAAATTAAGAGAATTGTAAAAAAAAATCATGTTTACTTACGCTTTTTGAGCATTTTTACGGATATGTTAGATTTCTAGTGGATTCTATTTCCGACGAATTTTATTAGTAATCATTACAATTTTTAACTGAATAATTGAAAATTCCTCTTTTATAACATCTTGCTTAAAAATCGATAATTGCTCGTATTTTACTGCAATATTAATTCTTTTTTCCCGAACATTGTTTACTATTTAAGAAAAAAAGGGAAGATGATACTTTAATGTATTTTCATTTAATACGTTAATGGCATCTTTATTCGAACAAATATGGAATTCTTAAGGTAACTGGAATGTGAAAATGCTTCAAATTTCACATTTTCTATTATTTTACTTTTAAAAAAAATAGAGTGTACTTCGCTGCATCCATAGATGCATCATTAATGAGAATTTGATAAATAGAACGCTAGAAAATTGAAATTTAAAATTATAAACACATGTGATGTAACTGTGATTCAGGTACACGTTTTTCAAAATCCGTTTTGTAAATAATATTATTGTAAAAAATTAATTTTTCTATACAAATAATGTAATTTTTCTGTAATATATTTAAAAAAAATAATTGAAAATTCTACATTTTTTGGGCAAATATTACGAAAGATATAAGTAATAAGTTTCAAAACTTTGAAATAAAAATTTTTTTTGAAAGGTTAATTATGTCTCGTTTTGCATTTATAAATACTCAGTGTAGTTGTTAAATTATAAATGAAGTATATAAAGTACAAACTGGATTGTGTATTCTTAATTCACAGCTTGTAAAATAGACATTTCTTTTTCGTAACTTCTTATTGTTAGCATTTGAATGCTCATGAATAACTCTATATATTTATAAGCGTTGGTTTTACTTTAAAATAAATAGGTACTTATATGTATGCGTGCAAAAACAGAGATTACCTTGTTATAATTTTTAAAATCTGAATTTCTTTTAAATTAGACATCAAATTAACCTTTTAAATTCATCAACGACGTTTTCTTTATGTATTTCTATGAAAATAAAAATATTCGTAAGGAATTATGTAAAATCCTGTAATGATGATGTTCAAAGAGAAGCAAGGATATTAAAACTTATAAAAATTTGGTATTTTAAATGGAAGAACGTGTGAATCGTTCATACCACGAGTTGACGAGGTAGGAAAGAGTAATTATAAAGACTTATCCAAATAATCTAGGATTTAATCTTACAATTAAAAAACTGAGAAA